>VSMD01009463.1:0-28453 GCA_008750895.1 Mirza zaza | reverse complement strand
CATCCAATCAGCAACAAGCTTTAACATCCAATCAACAACAAGCTTTAACATCCAATAGAAAACAGTGGGATTCAAAAATTACCCAATCAGGATCACGCAAGCAGCGTGGCCGGAAACAGGCCGCAGCACGAGGGCCTGGGGCATTCCGGCAGGCGGGGTCCCAGCGGCAGGCGGGTGTCCAGGGAGGTGGGGCGCCATGGGGTGCGGCCCCAGCAGCGTCCAACTGGCCACGCACAGCACTGGCCCCTGGAGATGCGGAACTACCGGGAGGCGGCAGTTGGCTACAACCCGGCGCTCGACATTTTCCGCATCATGCTTACAGGCAGGATGGAGGTTTTTTGAGACACTCGTCTGCTGCCTTCCTCATTTGCTGGCAAATTAATAAACTTCTCTTTCCTTTTCCTCAAACCACTTGTACTTGTTCTTCGTTCTCACTGATTCAGCCTTGGGGACAAGTACTGAACTTTCAGCAACATAATCAATGCGAGCAATGGCCCTATTTAGCAAAGAGCATTTGTGTTTGGACTTTCAACTAGAACTCTTCCTGAGTTCTGCTTAAACTCGATGTTTAATTTCTTGAAATAGTTTTGGACTCTATGGTTGAGATAAGGATAGTAATATCACAATATTGATTTTGCTTTTCAATTATATCAAGAAATATCGAAAAGTTTAAAAACATACTTTAATATTCAAGCAGAGAGGAGGATACACTCAATCAGACTATGTATACTTTCCCATTGGATCTTGAATCCTGTGTGTGTGCATGTGTGTGTGAGTGCATGTGTGTGTGAGTGTTGAATGTTTTCTGTTAGGTTTTTAGCTATGTAGGGTGCATCAGCTTATTTACACTCCAGCATGGTGAGCAGCAGGGTAAGCCTGTGGTTCCCTTGGATCTGGTAAAACTGTGATTCTGTGGGAACATTTATAATATCACGTTTTCTCTTCTAAAGGGCGACTGAGGAAACTGAAGCCTCTGGGGCTTTTGCATGAGTCAGTCGGCAGTCAGCACTGCTGCTTGTGAGCTGTTGGCAGAGGCAAGCCCCCACAACCCTCCCCCCTTTCTCCATCTTGGGAAGTGCACGTCTTTATCACTTCCATGCATTCCTTCTCCTGCTCTGAAATTCTTTTCTTAACAGAGAGAGGTGTGTGTATATGTGTGTGTGTGTGTGTGTGCGCGCGCGTGTGTATGGGGAGAGGGAGGTGGGAGAGCAGGTGATTTATATGCTTTAAATTCTCTTCCATTTTGCAAGGGGATCATATGCCATTTCCAAGGCAGAGACATCCTATGAGAAACAGATTTCATTAGAGAGTCTGAAATGACAGGAATGGTTTAAATTTAGCATCGGGGAGGGAACACTGCCTCTAGGTAACGTACAGCTAAAATGATTCCAAATGTTTTATCTGATGCCAGCTGTGCAGCCTTCTGGATAAATCATTTCACATCATACACTTCAGAGCATTTAGTGCAGATGTAGCCCTCTGCCACAAAGATCCTTCACTGAAAACAAGCAGCCGCTGCAGTGCTGCCACCGCAAAAGGAGCTGCCTCCTCACCCCCACCCACAACAGCGTTTCCAGCACCATCACCTTATCCCATCAGCTCGGTGACAGGGCTCAGTGTGCTGCAGACCAATAAATGCTGCCCACTGGGATTGAGTTTCCCTGGGTACACCAGCCATTCACTCCTATTTATTTTCCTTTAGACCTGGTGAATCATCTTTTGTGCCGTCTTACATTGTGTGACTCATGTAAGGCTATTTTCTGCCCAGTCTCAGCCCAGTGGCTCATTTTTGAAGAGGGCCCTTCCTCCTGTGTTAAATGTCATGGATTACAGAGTTACACTTTATAGGAATCCCAGACTTGCTTTACTGGAGTTTAGTGTAGTTGAACAATAGGAGGATGACAAGGAAATCGTCATTGTGTGGGTGAAACCACATAGGCCTCTCAGACACTTATTTTAAGAGGGTGCTTTGCATATTGCTTTCTGGGGATGCTGGTGTTGGACTTTGTAATTTTGTTCCCTTTCCTTTCATCGGGAGACACACTGTATCAACTGCAGAATGTGAAATCAACATCTGCTTAAAGAAGTTTTCACAACAAAGGTAGCTAGTGGTTGATCCCATTTCTTTTTTTTTTTTTTTTTGAGACAGAGTCTCACTTTATTGCCCAGGCTAGAGTGAGTGCCATGGCGTCAGCCTAGCTCACAGCAACCTCAAACTCCTGGGCTCAAGCAATCCTGCTGCCTCAGCCTCCCAAGTAGCTGGGACTACAGGCATGTGCCGCCATGCCCGGCTAATTTTTTTTCTATATATATTAGTTGGCCAATTAATTTCTTTCTATTTATAGTAGAGATGGGGTCTCGCTCTTGCTCAGGCTGGTCTCGAACTCCTGAGCTCAAATGATCCGCCCACCTCGGCCTCCCAGAGAGCTAGGATTACAGGCGTGAGCCACCGCGCCCGGCCTGATCCCATTTCTTAAGGGTCTCCGTTTCCCTCCTCTCTTTCATTTACCTTTTTTCCATGTACATTTTTGACCAAAAAAATTTTTGATTTCTCCTTTATGCACTTTCTAATTTATGACAAAATAGTTTTTCCAGAAGACACATTACTAATTAAATCAGAAAAATAAGAGTTTGTCTGGTATAGCTGGAATCGATAAACTTCATATTCTCTGGAGATTTGAGGACCTTTCTGTGTATCTCTTAGATAATTAAGAAGCTAATAATACTGCTAATACTAATAATACTGCTTCTACCGAAGGGCCAGGAACACATACAGAAATGTCGGTGCTAGTTTGAGGTGCACAGGGGTGAGCGTGGCCACCTTCATACCGTGTCTATAATTCCTGATGGTGAGGCTGGCTTCAGCCCAGGGGAAAATGTTGAATCTTCTCAGGAGAACAAAGGAAATCTTTTCCCAGTTGTTTTATTTAATCACATTTGTTTTTCAGGGCAAATTTTAGGTTTATACAAGGGTAAGACTCAGCTTTTCCTGGATTAGGAAACAGATTATAAAATATTTTACTGGGTCAGAACACAAAATAACCTCATCTTGAGATGAGCTCAGGATCTTGCTCAAGGCCCAAATGCCTCGAAAGTTTAGGTTCTGAAGAAACGTGACAGGAAACAATTGCATCTCCACGCTGGACAGTTACTTAATGAAAAAAAAAAAGAAGTCCTATGTAAACTACACAACAGTCCTGATGAAACGGAGAATGTTGCCTTTAATAGCGTGTTCCTGAGTCTTCACAGGCTTGGAGATGCGCAGCCATCCCTCCAGCTGTAGCCCAGAGAACGCAGGGCACGGCATGCTTCTGCTGTGTGTTTTAAATTAGCTTAGTCAAGCTATAAATATTTTTGGTAATTTCTAAAAAACGAAATGTTTCTGTCTAAGCCAGAAGACTGGGTTGTGCAACACAAATTAACTTCATATGGAGATGAGGTCTGGAAAAGGGAATGGAAGTGTGTTTCTGACCCTGGCTGGCCCAATAGGGTTCATTATAATTGGTCACATTTGCTCTGAGAATTTCTCAGTTACCTCAGCCGTCAAATTCAAATTCCTGCCCATGGACTCTGTTGGCCGCCATGGAATGCCCACACCAGCCTTGTAGAAGTGTCCTCTTCTCTTGATGCTCACCTCCTCATGGGCTGCTTCTAAGCTGATTGCCTTTGCCTCAACTCAGGGCACTTCCTCCAACTAGAGCAATTTCTGTCTTCCTTTCTGCCATGCCCTGTGTCTCATTTCACTCGTCAATATCAATGGAGACTCTTTTATTTCAAGAGCCTTTTCCGAAGACATGTAAACAGTTTCTAATCACTTATACTCACCTCTTCTCTTTTCATTCTGTAAGGGATGTTGATTATACATGTAGTACAACGTTGGCATTCACTGGAGATCCATTTGGATGGTCCTTGGAACAGGAAATTGCTCTGAATATCATGCTGGGCTGGAAACATTGGGCTTTACCAGGTAATGCTGAGATTTTTTTTTAGGCTTTGGGATTAGTTTTGATGTCTTAGCTGAAGCTCTGGGTAACCAGACTTCTTCTTGGCCCTTGGTAGCATTCATTACCTATTGTCACCCCCTTGTTTTCCTAGTCAAGGAAATTAAGTGTCAGTGAGGCATATACCACCTAATAATTACTGAGTATGCAGATAATAATGCTGGTACTAGGGTGTGTGGGAAGGATACAAAAAGGAAACACTTAAAAGAAACTTAAACAATTCTACCATACTTCAGATCATTAAATCTTTATCATCTTTTGGGTTATGTCTTGTGTTATGATGGGTACCCCCCAGAAGTAGTTACACGACCATACTCTTTTGGTCCCAATGATTGGCGGGGTCACAGAGTAGTTGAAGAAGTGGGTTGGATTTGAGAATTTAGATGTAATAACATTGGTGAAATGTAGAACGCTTGGAGGAGAATGGCTGGGAGGAAGGAGAAGGCCTGGTCTGGAATTACATTTAGGCTTTCACTTTAGGAGACAGGGTAAATTGTGGTGTCATTCTACTGAGGTGAGAAATACATCAGCCTGAGTGCAGTGCTGGAACCCATGAGGTCTGCATTTACTAGGACTGCTAAAGACATTGCAAAGTTAACATGGTCAAATAAAAACTCTTGATTTCCATTCCTCTCCCTCAAACCTATTTCTTGACCACTTTCCTCTGTCCCAGTCAATAGCATCCAGCATCAAATTACCTCAGGGTAATTCTTGGTTCTTTTTTTATTTGCTATTCCTTCAACCTCAAGATATGTCAATCTACTTCCAAAACATATTCAAAGATGTCTCTTTCTCTCTGTCTCCACTGCTACCTGTTGTCTGTCCATCATAGAAGGTTAAACCAACAAGTGTTTTAATGCCATAATCTTAATACTCTCTCCTCCTTTGAAAACAAAAATAGGAAACTACCATCAGAGTGTGGAGCTATGAGGCCTTGGGACTCAGGCACATCACGATGTCTAGTAGACTCTTCTTTTCTAACCCCACATCCTTGCACTGTCGCCATAAACAGTATTATAGGTGAGATCTCTCCCTGACAGGGGAGAAAGGATGAGACCATATTGCATAACTTGGGGCAGGGCACAGTTTTTCCCCATCTGTTGTAGTAGGGTTTATGGGGTTATATCTGTATGTTTATTAGCATCTAGAGAAATGCCTTCCTTCTCTCTCCTTACCTCTCTCCTTTCTCATCTCCTCTCAGCCCAAATTTTTCCCTTGGATCCCTCTTCTATCCTTAGCAAAGAAACCTCAGAGCACAAATCCTATGGTACCTCCCTTTGCCATGGTAGGACATTTATCTTGAGTGGTTCTGTCAGAAACAAGATTGAATCACTCTTTCTCAGCCTTGGGGGAATTCAGAGTAGAGACAAGATGAAGGATCAGAGCTATTTTTTTTTTCCTATTTCTTTCTGTACAGTGGACTCTAATAAAATTTTGTTAAGATTTCATTTATTTCAAATTGTCTGTAGTTTTAAAAAACTCTCTTAATAAGAACTCAAAACATATCTCATCTATTTAATTTTAATTTCAACACTAATAGACATGGAGACTATTTTCTAAGATGATCCTGTCTCGGGTGAAGCGAGTCAAAATGTTAGCTAGTCAATTTCACCAAGTAGATTAGCAATCAATAATTTTTGAATAACATGACTATGAAATTATCCCATTTTCTGAGGAATTCAAAGTATTTCAAACAATTCCTAACGATATTTAAAGTAAAATGAAAAAAATGTGAAGTATTAAAAGAAAAGATAAATGGATGCAGCTTTACAGAATTAACCTAGTTTCCACAAAAATGCCCAGTATTCAACACTTGTTTTTTATTCATTTCATCAATACATGCATACTTCCATTCTCTCTGAGTTCAGAATAATTTGAACACAATTTTTCTCTGTTTAGTTAAGGCTAAATTTAATAACTATATGATTTCTATGTGTACTTCTTGAGAAAAATTGCATAAAAAGTCTATTCACCACTTTATAGGCAATTATTAATACTTGTTTGTGTCATTATTAATGTTTATACACTGAAAGATTTTGATTATAGTTAGAAAGCTTAGCGTCAAATTCTTTTTAGGACGCAAGGAAAGAGAAAAAAGTCTGCATAATAGAGACACAAACTCACCCAAATCCAGCTCTTTGTGAATTTTTTTCAGTGACATCATTTACTATAGATAGCAGTAGAAACTGGTAAATTTAAGCTCAAGACCTATAGTCAATGGCCATTTAGACCAATCTTACTCTTGCATTTCAAGAAAAACATACCAAATAGAATCAATAATATTTCTTTCCAAATCTGTTCTCTGAATTGATGCCTTGTGACAAAAACCAAGGCACAATAATGGAGAATAGGCAACTCCTTCAGGATCACAATCTAAAAACCTAGAATATGGAAATTTTGTACTGGAAATTTGCATGAGTACAGAAAGAATTAAAAGGATGCACATTCTAATGTAATTGTGCTAAGTTCAACCTAGATGGAGGAGAGGAAATGATTTAACTAGATGCTATAAGTCTTTGTCATATCTGATACCCGATTTTATTCTCAAAACATATGTTGTTATGTGCTGTCCATTGTACATAATAATGACCAATTAGCAATAGACTATGTGGTTTATCAGTAGTTTATTTTTTGAATACTAGTGACATTTATACCTATCTCATCATATTGTTGGCAAAATGTTGATTGCTGGCTGGCTCTGAGATGAGTAGTTATTTGATCTTTATGGGATGGGCATTCTTTTTTTTTTTAAATTTCAGAATATTATGGGGGTATAATCGTTAAGGTTACATACATTGCCCTTGTCTCCCCTCCCCCCTCGAGGCAGAGCTTCAAGCAACACGCAGTGCACCCCAGACGGTGTGCATCACACTCACTGTGTATGTATATACTCATCCCCTCCTCTCCCCTGCCCCCTGCCCCACACCCGACAAATGTTTGTTTTTCTTTTTTTCTTAACATTTTGGTTACATTTTATATCTTTGCCTCTACCTAGCAAGGATTAGAGGTATGCCCTTCCCCACCACAATGTTCACCACATCCCACAGATGTGGGACTACCCCCCAACCCCCGAATCCCTGGTGAACACCACCACCTTTGAGCACCATAGTGTTAATCAGTCAGTACCAATTTGATGGCGAGTATATGTGGAGCCCATTATTCTGATCTTGTGTCACCTCACTTTGGATAATGGGCTTAAGCTCAATCCAGGATAATATAAGCGGTGCTAGCTCGCTGTCATTTCTTAGAATTGAGTAATATTCCATTGTAAACATATACCAAATTTTAATAATCCACTCATGAATTGACAGACACTTGGGTAGTTTCCACGTCCTTGCAATAGTGAATTGTTATGCCATAAACCTTTGGGTGCAGATGTCTTTATAATAGAATGCCTTATGCTCTTTTGGGTAGATGCCTAATAAAGCTATTGCTGGGTCGAATGGTATTTCTATTTTCAGCTCTTTGAGGTATCTCCAAATTCTTTTCTACAAAGGTTGCACTAATTTGCAGTCCCACCAGCAGTGTAAGAGTGTTCCTGTCTCTCCACATCCTCGCCAGCATTTGTTGTTTTGGGATTTCTTCATACAGGCCATTCTCACTGGGGTTAGACTGGGCATTCTTGATCTGGGACTCATTATAGCAATACTTTGCCAAACCAGTCTTTATTGTCCTTAGAATAGCACCAGTTATTATTCTAGAGATTCAATATTAATACATTCATCTATTTTGCTATTCAGTAAGCATTTATTTAACACTTACTGTGTGCCAGGCACTGTTTTAGCCATAGGGTGTAGCAAGATGAAGCTGTTCCTTTATTAAAGGAGTTTACAAGCCAAGAATTACAACACAGTGAGACATTTATCTTATGAAGATATATGTGAAGTACAGTTAGAGTATAGGAGAAACCCCTGTTTTCTCTCAGGTATTCAGAGAAGACTTCACAGTGGAAAAGATGCTTACTGAGATTTTAAGAATGAAAAGTTTTCTTGTTACATAAGTGAGGAAAGCACATTTGAAAGAGGGAGAACAGAATGTGGAAATGAATGGAGCTATGAGAGAGAACTGTGTTCTGCACAAATAGTTCAATATGGTGAGAGAGTCAGATCAGAGTGGTGAGAGATGGAAGGGAAGACAGAAGATGAGAATGGATGGGTTGTTAGAGATCAGATAACGGAAGGTCCATGTGTAAATCAGAGGAGGTTCAATTTCACTCACTGGACAACTATAGCAACTAAAGAATTTTAAGCCAAAACATATAATAGAAAGGGTCCTCCACAAAAATTGGGGAGGATATATTAAAGAGCAAGAGGATCTAGAGATACAGAGAACATTCAGAGATACTGAATGTATGGAAAGAAGTGACGATTCTTGAATATGGACCCAGGAAGTGAATTAGGAATTAGGAGGTATTTAGGAGGGAGATTCACAGCACTGAGTTTTCATTGGCGAGAGGGTCAAGGCAATGGAAGAATGTATTAATATTATGGCTCTCAATAATCTTGTCTGGATATGTCAGTCATGAATACCAGCAATACAGGGGCAGTAGCTTTGGAGGAAGGATAATGGATTGTATAGTTTGGAGATGCTTGGAAGATATTAATGTGTAAATGTGTGTAAGACGATTGTATATATAATAGGTCTGGAACTAAAAGAATAAGAAAATTATTTATCTAGAGATAAATAATTGAGGGTTATTTGCATTTTCATGGAGAGCAGACTGTTAAACATTTACCAATGACATTGCCTGTGATCCAATCCTGGCCACGGACCCTGGGCACAGTCTGCATGGTTGCTCCTAGGGAGGGTTTTCCCTTTGATAAGGACTATGTTTGAGTGAGAATATGATGCCTGGAGATGAAGGCCAACATGGTGAGAACTGCAGAGTGGAAAAAGGCCTTGATGACATCAGCTACTGCATCATCCTTAAACTTCAGGCTTCTCGTTATATGAGTTTATACTCATATGTGGTTTAAATAGTCTTTGCTATTTAAACCACATTTAATTTAGTATTCTGGTACTTAAAGCAGAAATTGTCCAAACCAAAAGGCTTCTTTTTGTGTGATATTGTGGAAAGAATTAAAAATGGATGGACAAGCACTTTCTTTTGTGTTTACGTGGGCACTAGACTAAGGAAGCTTTTATTTTTTTTCTCTGGTTCAAAAAGCAAGAGAGATGAACAGAGGATTGATGACAATGGTGAAGGGATGGGGCGTGGGGAGATCTGCCCAGAGACAGGTAATATGACTATCAGATGGTATGTTGGGCATAGTCAGGGCCAAAGATCACATCTGACGATGGCTCTAATTTGCATGGTTGTGTACTTTCATCCAGGCTGGATAGGAAGGAAGTGTGGGTGGACCAATTGATATACTTGTGGATCGGAGAATGGTCAAGGGCCTGGAGAACATAATGAGTGGCTGAAGTGATGGTCACAGACTGGGCTATTGAGAGCTACAAGAATTCAGCAGTGAGTCCAAGCTGATCATGTATAGGATGGGAAAAAAATACTCTGTGTCTGGAATATAGAGAATAAGGGGAAGTGGTATGAGATGATAATGGAGAGATGGGCATAAGCCAGATGGTATAGAGCCTTCATGTAAGGAGTTAGGTTTTTCATCTAAAGGAACTAAGAAGCCAGACTTAAGCAGGGCAATGACCTGATCTGGTGTTTTAAAAAGACCACTCTGGAGGTTGTGTAGAGAATGGATTATAGGAGGGCAAGAAAGGAATCAGGAAGATGGTCGTGATTGCAGTAGTTTAGACAAGAGATAATGATGGCTTGGACCTAGGGGGTGATAATGGAGGCAGACAGAGAAATGAATAGTTTAACATATAATTGGAGGGTGGAACCGATAGGACTTGTTGATGGATTAGATTATGGGGTAAGGAAAAGCAAAAAGTCAAAGATAATCTCTAAATTCTGGTCTTTAGCAAGGTAATAGATAGTGATGCCACTTACTGATAAGACTGATAAGGGAATATCAGAGGAGAAACCAGATTTAGTAGGGGAAGACTGGAGTAAGAGAGAGTTGTAGCGTGGTTGTGACACATGGAAATGTCAAATATAGTCATGCATCACTTAATGATGGGAATACATTCTGAGAAATGTATCATTACATGATTTCATCACTGTGCCAACATCATAGAGAATACTCACACAAACCTCGTTGGTATATTGCACTACACGCCCAGGCTATAGGGTATAACCTATTGCTCTCAGGCTACAAACTTGTACATGATACTCTACTGAATTCTGTAGGCAATTGTTATAACAGTTGTAAATATTTGTGTATCTAAACATATCTAAACAGAAAAGGTACAGTAAAAATACCATATTATAATCTCATAGGACCACTGTCCTATATGTGGTCTGCTGTTGATTAAAACATTGTTATGTGGCAAATAACTGTGGATAGTTGGATACTTAAGTCTGGACCTCATAGGAGAGAAAAGGAATAAGGCACAATTTTGTAAATCGTCTATGAGCATGGTGGTTACCTCCCCACCATCCTCCTTCTTTCCCACCACCATTGCGTGGCACCCAGATTATTTGGAGGCAATTAACTCCTCACCTGGAGTCTATTGTGGATATTGTTTAATCTCAATCAGAATAATACTTCCTCTCCCCATCATAGTTATTGATTCAAGTAACCTAGATTTAAGCCACTCTGCACGTAACATTACTCTATCCAACGAGATTGGATTAGGAGTGGGTCTATAAAAAGTTCAGACAAATGGGACATGCAGGTTCTCATTTTCTGGAATCTTCTAAAAAAGAATGTTTCCTTCCCTTCTGAGAACACTGAGAAAGCTACCATAAATCAGTCTCTCTCATTTTGAATGGCATGATTTGTGGACGTGAAGTCTGGAACTGCTGCAGCTACTTTGACAATATGAGAGACATTACTTTGAGGATGAAGTGATAAAATGAAAGCCAGAACAGAGAGTTAGAAAGAAACTGATTCCCTGATGACATCAGTGAGCCTTCAAGACTACATTGGTTCTGAACTTTTCAGTTATGTGAGCCAATAAACCCCCTTTATCATTTAAGAGAGAGTGTCAGTTTTGGTTATTTACAGTCTGAGAGTCCTAACTGATGACTCCTAAGTCATTAGCACATAAATAGTATTTGAAGCCATGGGATTGGATGAGGTAACCCAAGAAGAAAATATAGAAAAGAAATATTGAATCCTGAGGCATTCTAACTTTAGAGATTAGGCCAAGGAGGAGGAGCACACAAAGAGGGAGGAAAAAACGGCAGAGACATAGAAGGAGAATGAGGAACGTATTGAGCCATTGACTCCCAAAGAGGAAAGTGCTTCAAGAAGGAAGGAGTAGCCCCCTCTTTGACAGTTGCGGGGGTATGGGCAACATGACAGCAGACAGGTGACTCTTGGAAATGCAATGTATAGCTTGTTAGTGACCCTGTCAGAGTGGTCAGTGGAGGATAGGCTGAAAGACTGATAAGAGTAGGCTGAAGATGAAACAGGGTTAGGAAGTGAAGACTGTGAATAGATACATGTTCCAGAAGTTTTTCTATGACGAGGAACAAAGCAGTGATCAAGGTATTGAGGGTACTGTGGGATCTAGGGGTGTTTGCTTTCCTTGCTATTGAGATTTGTTTTTTGAGAATGGACAATACAAACCGAGATGTGTATGTGTGTGTGTGTGTGTGTGTGTATAATATATAAAATATATATATATAAATATATAAAACATATGCAGTGCTGATGGAATGATCTAGCAGAGAAGAATAGAAAAGGGATGTAGGAAAGAAGAAATCATTGAAAGTACTGTCCCTGTAAAGGTACAAGGGGACAGTTTCCAGAGAATAAGAGGAGACACTTTATGGGAACGGGCACACTTCCCTTGTCAAAGGAAAGAATGAAGAACATGAGTGTGGATAAGAGTAGATCTGTGAATTTGTGACAGGAAGACATAGAAGTCTCTGATTTATTTTTTAGTTGAGTATGAATAAGTGCCATCTGCCTACATCTTTCCTAGGGAAAGGGTGTGATTAAAACATTATTCCATGGGGTAAAGTCATAACATGTAACCAAAATGTTTGTACCCCCATAATTGTCTGAAATAAAAAAAAACAAAAAACATTATTCCTTTAAATCATTACCCCTCTGCAGGACAGAAATTTTCTTCATCAGGCTCTTGGAAAATGACCTGTTATGTTCTTGGAGTCACAAAACTCTTTATAGTAGATTTTTTTTGTTTATCAAATTCTAAATAAAAATCTATTTATAATTTTTTTGAAAGTTTGCTGTGCATAAATGGGATTGGAGGGGTGATGGAGGGTAGCTATTTATTTTGCTATCAGTTTAAGGCTTAAGCAACTATATTCACATTCTATTAAAGCTGGTTTTAGTAAAATAGAAATTTAAAATTTTCCACCTAACATATTCACAAGCCAATGACATTTATATTAATTTCTTTCCAACGTGGCGTCCCTACTTGCTGCAGCCAAGTTATCACACGTTTGTGGTCGTTGTTAGCACTGCCTCAGCCTCTTCTTTCCTTACATTTCCTCCAGTTCTTTGACTGGAAGAACTTTGTTAAAAGTACCAAAAATGATCTGTAATACTTATCCGAAGTTATAACTAAAATGTCTATTCTTAATAGCCTAGATAAAGAATATTATATTTCATTTTTTCTGGATGGTTTTATAATAAGCATCAACTGGAGAAACTGCATGATATTTCAAGATGATTAGCTATGACTTTTAATTATAAGTTAGTGGGAGGTTCTTATTACAACTCAATTACGGGTTTTAGCTAACAAAATAATTTAAGTTAATTAGACTATTATGAAGACCATGTGGAGGAGGAAAGAGTGTAGCTTATTATTTTATGAATACTCTGCTGGGTTTGAGCTCATTTTACACAGCACAGAATAACTTGTTTTGCACAAAGCCACTTAAAAGACTTGAAATATAACTTCTTTTGTATGCATCCTCTTTAGCTGTGCATTTCTGAAAAGCCAGCATGCCCATCACACCTACCTGCAGAATTGGTTTTAAATCCTGACGACACATGGCCGAGAACAAGGACTAGTTTCATTCAGGTAAAGTCAAATCCAGGTCAATCCCATTGTTCATGAACCAAAGCAGCTCTGGGCAGAGATGAAAATGCAAGACTTATTAGTTATGTTGTTTAACACACATGGCCCAGGAGCGAGTAAAACCATACATTCATAAAACACAGTGACTAGGCCAGTTCCTGGGTTTTTGAAAGAATACCAGTTAACACTACCTCGAAGATGTTTTGTTCAAGTAAATTTCAATCATGGTCTCTCTAGCTATCAATGTGTAGCTATTTGGATTTAAAATTATATATATTCATATACATAAGGATTATATATGTTATAAATAAAATTTATATATTATATATAATTTAAGATGCAAATATATCTTATTTTTAACTTATATAACTGTATATGTTACATATGTGTATATTAAATATATGTGTATGATATAAATGTATAATATAACTTTTTTTTTTTTTTTTTGAGACAGAGTCTCACTCTGTTGCCCAGGCTAGAGTGAGTGCCGTGGCGTCAGCCTAGCTCACAGCAACCTCAAACTCCTGGGCTCAAGCAATCCTGCTGCCTCAGCCTCCCGAGTAGCTGGGACTACAGGCATGCTCCACTATGCCCAGCTAATTTTTTCTATATATATCAGTTGTCCAATTAATTTCTTTCTATTTATAGTAGAGACGGGGTCTCGCTCTTGCTCAGGCTGGTTTTGAACTCCTGACCTCGAGCAATCCGCCCCCCCTCGGCCTCCCAGAATGCTAGGATTACAAGCATGAGCCACCATGCCCAGCCTAACATAACTTTTAATGAAGGGATTTTTAGTGGTGGGGACAGTGGTAGCTGAGATAGAGTCCAAACAGCTGTAATCAAATTTTTAAAGCTGATTTTGAAAGTGGTTCCCTTATTGCAGTGAGTGGATCAGTAGCCTCAGGTCATAAGTTCAAAGGTATTTCCTAAAGAAGCTGAGCTCACTGAATGATCCTTACTCTAGAAATGTTTGATTTGGATTTGATGGGTTGAAGTTATTTTTAGGATTACTAGTAAAAAATTTGATGTGCTTTCAGACTGCAGCCAGGAGAGTGAAGTTTAGGATCAGTTATTAGCCAATCAGTAGTTAACATACCCATTATTTTTATTTAGTTTTTCTTAATCAGAGCAAGTTTTCTCTGTTCTCTGCCCAGGATGCAGAAGTATAGTTGGTGAGGACAAAAAGTGGGAAAAGAAAAAAAGTCACAATTATTAACCTTGCATTTGTGCGTTTTCTCTTGAATCCTCTTCTTTTTACCAGTAAGAGAATGCCATGCTCTATCATTGGGATTTTGAAGCCTTTCTCCAGCTTTGTTGTTGGTTCAGAGATAGCCCAGAGTCAAGTAGTTATTTGGACAAAACCATTTGCTTCTCATCAAGTCATCCAGACCTATCTGCAGTGACACTTTGGCAGGGCCAAGTGGGGAAGTGTGCATAGCCCTGTCAGGACCGATGAGACCAGTGCTGCGAAGAGAACAAGGCATTGCTGGCTTACAGGAACTCACACGCATGCAGCTGCTTCTCAAAACAGCGTAAAGAAAACCAAACACATCCTGTTTTCTTTCATGAGAAGCAGGCAGATTTCTATTATCTCTTGGATATGTCCGACAATCAGAACTTTCAGGCAGAAGATAGAGGAAGATTTGATGTTTTTCTTCTTGTAAAGATTATTTAGGCATATTAAGCTAAAGAAGTGAAATTTTAGATAATTATATAATCTTTATTTTATTTACTATTTTTCTCAAATTGAAAGAAAAGCATAAATTAGAAGTGTAGCAGAGTGGGGATGAAATCCAAGATTTGTATGTGGCGTACTTTTGCCCTGCCTTGTGGTTCTCATTCCTTTCTCAGCCATGGGGAACACAGGGTGCCCCAAGCCCAGAGAGATTTTCATCTTCTGTGTCCCTAATGTGGGGTTTTCAAGGTGTGTTCCTAGAATCAGTTCCGTTGAATGCTCTCTGTGGGAGGATTATATATCTTCACTCTATTTATATCTGTCCTGGCCATGCAAGTTGCTTTAGCCAATGAAATGGCACACAAACTGCTAGGTGCCACTTCCAGCAAAAGCTTTAAGACCATTGCATGGTTCTACCATTTTCCTTTTCCTCCTCCATGAGAACAGCAATAGTGAGATGGGAATTGCTTGTTTAGCCTTGATCCAAGAGTGAAGAAATGCTGAATAGAGCCATAGCCAACTAGCAGCTGCCATGCAAAATGAGTAAGAAATAAAGCATTGTTGTTATAAACCACTGAGAATTTTTTTGTGTGTGTGTGATTTTGTTACTGCAGCATTACCTATCTTACTGGTACATTCCTAGAAAAAGAGCCTCTTTGAGTCAAATACATTTTGGAAACCCTGCATATAGTATCCCACTCAGAGAATAGTGTACAGTGGCATTTTAAAGGCTGTAAAAAGATCCTGGAGAAAACAACTATACTGTGAATCTAGCATATCCCCAGTTATTGTGATTAAATCAATAACTTTTCACTGAACACGTTTTTTTAAGAGCTGCCTTAATGCACTTTTTTCTTTTACCTGAGAGAGATTGATTCAAGAAGATGGTGGCTTTTGTTAACTTTTTCAAACTATTAATCACTAGTTTCATTTCTTTGTTATTTCATTCATTTGTGTATTCATTCACTCATTCATTCTTTTAATAATGAAGAAATATACAGGTACTGCAGTTAGTGTTGTTGGAGATACTAAGGTCTCTCACTATCATCTTGTTGATGTCCAAGAGTGTCACTGTCATTAATTTCTATAACTCAATTTCAGACTGCATTTTTGTCTTTGACATAGTGCCAACTTTTAAGAGTATGATTACTGCTGGTTACTGGTTACTGTTCAGATGTCCACACTGGTCACTGTTCAGATGTCCATTGCCCAGTTCCACATGGTGGCTTCAGGACTGGGAGCTTGACATTGTCATGCTAGTTTCATGCCAAACCTGGGGCATATGGGAATCTATGCATGAGTCCCTATGGTCCTGTGTCCTAGGGCACATCCCCCAGCCATTCCTTCCTTGGCTTTGATGGTGCTGCCAGGAAGCAGGGCTCAGTTCCTTGCTCTGGGACTGTAGTAGGCAAAACTCTACGATGGTCTCCAAGATTTCTGGTCTCACGTACTTTCCTCCCAGTTATTCAACAAACAATAATCTTGCTACTACTGTGAAGGGATTTTGCAAGTGTAATTGAAGTTCTGAATCAGTAGACCTTAAATTAGAGAGATTACTCAGGTGAGCCTGACTTAATCACCTTAAGCCTTTAAAAGCAGAGAGTTTTCTCCTATTAGTTGCAGAAGACCAAGTCAGAGATTCAAAGCATAAGAAGGACTCAACACACTGTGGCTGGCTTATAGATGGAATGGGCCGTTCAGCAAGGAATGCCATTGGCCTCTTGGAGCTGAGAGCACCCCTGCCTGACAGCCAGCAAGGGAAGGTGGCCTCAGCCTAGCAACCTCCAGAGACTGGGTCCTGCTAACCTGAATGAGCTTAGAAGCGGATTTCTCCACAGTGTTTCCAGACAAGAACTCAGCCTGAACCCAAGTGCCCATGAATACATGAGTGGATTAATAAAATATGTATATATGTATACCATGGAGTACTACTCAGCTTTAAGAAACAATGGTGATATAGCACCTCTTGTATTTTCCTGGATAGAGCTGGAACCCATTCTACTTGTTTATCCCAAGAATGGAAAAACAAGCACCACATGTACTCACCAGCAAATTGGTATTAACGGATCAACACCGAAGTGCACATATAGGAATTACATTTATCGGGTGTCAGGCGGGTAGAGGGGGGAGGAAGGGATGTGTATATACATACATAATGAGTGAGATGTGCAACGTTTGGGGGATGATCATGCTTGAAGCTCTGACCTGAGGGGGGTGAGAGGGCAAGGCTAATATACACAACCTTAACATTTGTACCCCCATAATATGCTGGGAAAAAAAAAAAACTCAGCCTGGCTTATACCTTGATCTCAGCCTTGTGAAACTCTGCACAGAGAACCCAGCCACACTGTGCCAGACACGGCAAACTAGATCCACAGAACTGTGAACTACAGAACTATAGAACATGCTGGATCTATAGTACTGGGAGCTAATAAATGGTATTTTAAGCTGCTAAGTTTGTGGTAATTTGGTATGCAGCAATAGAAAACTAATTCCTGTACAGGAACCAAAGTCTTTGTTTCCTCTTTCTTTTCTTCTCCTCCTGCCTGAGTTTTCTGTTTCCAATTTAAAGAAGTCAGAAAGGGAGAGGGAAGCCCGTGCATCTTTTGTTTCTCCTAGCTTCATACCCTCTTCCTGACACATCATGCAAAACTCCTGTATGTTTTCTTAAAAGTTTAGACTTTTAGAAAGCGAACTCCAGAGAGACTTGCAGGCTGCTGTGCTACAAGCTCTCCCTTTCTCCATCCAAACATACTCAGAGCCACCACCTGCCACCCCTGAATCAATCAGGCCAGCTTGAAAGTGGGGAAAGGAGAGGGGATAATATTCCACAAACCAGTATCGTCACATCTTGCTCCATCCCAACAGCTTCATCCCACTTTTGCGTGGATTTAGACGTGGTAGAACAGAGTTGTCCAGCAGTGACATCAGAGGCAGCGCCTGACCAAGAGACAGCCTGGGCTGGGCCAGCCTGCCCCTCGCTGCCTGTGTTAAATGGTGCAGGGTAAAATTCCAGCCCAGCCGGCTGGGACACAGAACAGAAAGCCATGCCCCGGGCTCGGCCAGTGGGCATGGCACCTTCAAGGGGCATCGCCCTGAGGTGGCAGCACATGGCAATAAATGGGTTAAACATCCTAGAGCCTCCCAGTCAAAGGGAGAGATCACTGGTGAAATCTCCTGGTGTCAGGATTTCAAGGCTTGCGGACTGAGTCCTGCTTGGTAGTTTCATAAACAGCATGTCTCTCTGGGGTCCAAAGAGGAGGCGACTGCTGGCCCTGGAATATGGGCTGTGGGGAGGGACAGAGCTGCTGAGAATCACAGGCAAATTGGCCTTTATGTTTCTTTCCCCAGGTCGTCTCCTAGGGGCAAATGGAATTAGCAGTTGCCATTTATTCAGTGCTCGGTTTTTTTTGTTGTTGTTGCTGTTTGTTTGTTTTTTGTGTTTGTTTGTTTTTTGGCCAGGCAGTATGCTATGTGTCTCTGTTTTTTTTTTGTTGTTGTGTTTGTTTTTATTTTTTGAGTCAGAGCTCTCACTCTGTTGCCCAGCCTAGAGTGCCGTGGCATCAGCCTAGCTCACAGCAACCTCAAACTTCTGAGCTCAAGCAATCCTCCTGCCTCAGCCTCCGAGTAGCTGGGACTACAGGCATGTGCCACCATGCCCGGCTAATTATTTCTCTCTATATATTAGTTGGCCAATTAATTTCTTTCTATTTACAGTAGAGACGGGGTCTTGCTCTTGCTCAGGCTGGTTTCGAACTCCTGACCTTGAGCGATCCGCCCTCCTCAGCCTCCCAGAGTGCTAGGATTATAGGCGTGAGCCACTGCACCCGGCCTGCTATGTGTCTCTGTGTATTTTATAGTTTAGCCCTCATAATAAATCTGCAAGGTTGGTAAATCCCTATTTTAAACATGAGGAAATTGAGCCACAAAGAGGTTAAATAATGTGCCCAATTCACACACTGCTGAGTGGTAAATCAGGGTCAATCAGAAAAGGAGAGTGAGCCAGTGGGGTTGTCAGAGCTCAGCCCAATGGGGCTCACGCATCCCCACCCTCTCCCCTGCTCTCTAGCGCAGGCGTTGTCGTCTCACTCAGCGATCCAAGAATGAGGTTGAGGCCAGATGCAGTGGCTCACGCCTCTAATTATAGCTCTCTGGGAGGCCAAGTCGGGAGGATCGCTCAAGGTCAGGAGTTCAAGACCAGCCTGAGCAAGAGTGAGACCTCCGTCTCTACTATAAATAGAAAGAAATTAATTGGCCAACTAAAAATATATAGAAAAATTAGCCAGGCATGGTGGCACATTCCTGTAGTCCCAGCTACTTGGGAGGCAGTAGGATCACCTGAGCCCAGAAGTTTGAGGTTGCTGTGAGCTAGGCTGATGCCACGGCACTCTAGCCTGGGCAACAGAGTGGGACTCTGTCTCAAAAAAAAAAAAAATGAGGTTGGGCGTGACGTGACTGGCAAGTGGGAGATGGAAGGAGAACTGTGTGGCTCAGAGGCAGAGTGAATGGGCATCTGGGTGAATCTGTTTAAATTAGTTAACAAAGAATCCAAATCAAATGGGGAGTTGTTATTACTTTGATCTTGATGGCTATAGGACAGGCTGGACACACTTCTGTGGTACCCCCAAAGTGGTTGTGTTTGTTTGCACTCCCTATAGCTACCTGCGAGGCTTCAAATCAGCTCACCATTGTTTCAGATCTCCTTTTCCTGTGAATGGAAGGAGTCCCTTCCTCCCTCCTCTCTACCCAAAAGCATTTGATCCCACCTGCTCCTATAATATCTATCACCTTGTATTACAGCGTGTTGTCACCAAAAATTCCACCACCCCCTGCCATTAGGATTTATTCTTGTTTCCCCTAGAACATTGTAAATTCAGCACACCCTGAGACTTTAGTAATTGGGAGGAAAAATGGAGAAATCCTTGCATTGTCCTGGCCACAGAGACATAAGGGTTTGACTTCTAGAATATGTTCTTAAAAATTGACCAGGATCTAGTCAACTTCAGAAATAGAAGCATCTCTGACCGGCCACTCCGGTGCTTGAGTCTAAGGGTAAATGCTGACTGTATCAGAGACAGGATGTCCTAGTCAAGCTGGGACCATCCTAGAGGAAGGTCTAGGATGTGGTCATCCGAGCAGGGTATAAAGAGGCAGTGTATGAGGCCCAGCTGTGAGTTGTGGGCCACTGTTCTCTCTGGGCTTCCAAAGGAGCCCTATTGAAGTAACTGCCCTTGAAACCTCTCTTCCACATCTGGCTCTCCTTCCCTTGCCCACCTGGCTCCTTCCACCACCTCTCACCCCCACGTAAGCACTCCTCCTGCCTCCACCAGACCCAATGGGGACAACTTCTGAAGAATCCCAGTTGCTTCTCCTCACTGGGGTCTGTCTCTGTAATCCTCACATCTGGAGGGTCTCGTGTACTCCTCCTCCTTTGCTAGAGGCTTCTCCTTAGTCAGGCTCCGCCCTGCAGATACTGCGTGCCTTGCAGAATCCAAGTCCCTCCACACCTGTCATAGCGTTTGCTGCATACTGAGAGGAGTCCCCCTGTGTCTCTGTGGGTTGGAGGTGGTAGCTGGGGGAAGCTCTTGCCACCGAACTGAGGAAAGTGAGAAGGTTTGTGTTCCTGACACTGTTGAAACTTGTAATATGTTTTCTCAGAAGCAAAGATGATGAGGTTCTAGAATATTGTTAGTGGAGTATTATATTGACTATGTGATGAGCACCATTGGTTGTGGTAGCATGATATAACATATTTCTAGGGGAAAAATCTGTTCTGGGGTCTCAAGGATGTCTTAAAAATGGACTTTGATTCTACAACTGCTTGGGAACTGCCTGTTTCTCAAGTTCCCCCCAGGAGCTTATTGTTTTTCTACCTCATGATTCTGAGCTGGTTCTGGTTTCATGATCAGTATAAATCAGAGTCAAATATCAGGATCCTGGAAGTGAGTAATGCTGAAAAGAGAAAAAGTTTTCCTGAAAACACCTTTCCAGAAAGCAACATATAAGCTGAATTCCTTATTCTGACCAACAACTCAGAACATTCTGACCTTGGATTTGATTCTTGCTTAGAATATGCAGGAGGAGGGATGTACGCTAGGGAGTTGGGGGGCAGCCCAACTGCACTGGCTGTACACCCGAATCCAAGATTTCAGTAAGTTTCTTCTTCTGCCACCTCTGACATCTGCCCTCTCTGTCCACATTCTTCTCAAGGCATTAGTATTAGAATATGTGTGGGTGTCATATGACCCACAGAACAAAGATTTTGAAATATCTCCTTATCAAAACATTTTTCCCTGATTCTTCTTGGTTGGATCTAAGCGATAAGATGTTTTTTGTTTTATTTCTTTTGTGTTTGGCTAATTTCTTTCTATTTTTAGTAGAGACAGGGGTCTTGCTCTTGCTCAGGCTGGTCTCGAACTCCAGAGCTCAAGCAATCCTCCCACCTCGGCCACCCAGAGTGCTAGAATTACAGGCGTGAGCCACCACTCCCGGCTAATAAGTTGTTTTTTGAATGAAAGAGCTGTGATAAACAGTTTCCTTAAATTGACTCCACCCTGGCAAACTTGGCTTAAGACATGGGGTGAGTTCTGAGGGATGGTTAGACTCAATTCATATGTTCTTACAGCTTGCTCCCTTTTCTTGTCCACGTCACCCCCTTTGAAATGTCATTAAATCATCTCTTTCTTTCACTTTTTTTCTGGCTGTCTGGTTTCCTTGCTGACACTGCTATAGGCCTGAGCAATTCCACGGTTTGCAGCACCTAGAAGTAAATTGGCTCCTTGGTTAGCACTCTGAACTTTAGAAGGACAAGGTTTTTGAAGTGCGAAGGAGCAGGAGTAGTACCATACTATTGCATTATTAATAAGAAAGTGTTGTTTCTCTTGTACTCTTGAAATATAGGTGAGCTTCTCATCATCTAAGAAAATTCACAGGTGGCAAGTGTCTTCCTTCTCATTTGGACTTCATGGTACCCAGTTAAGTCTTATCTTGGGATAGTGAACCTAGACCACAGAAAAAATAAAAAGCAAAATAAACAAAGAAGCTGCCTACAGCAAAACAAAACCCTTGCAAGGCTGCCTGTGGACTGTCTGCTAAACTCTGCTCCATTCATAACCTCCTACTAGGGGACGCAAGTGGGTTTGGGAAACTGTTCAGTGAAGATCAGAAGTTGAAGCTCAAGGCTACTATTAAAAGGCAGGCCTGTCTTTGACATTTTTGTTTTCCTCCAGAGGCCTTTGACAGTTTCTCTCATTGCAAAAATGACTCTGAATAAGAGCCAATAATTACCACAATGGATATTTAATATTTATCATGTTAAGTTCCTAATAACCTTTAATCGTTAATCATGTAAACTTATTAAGAATCCCAACAAATTCGTGAGGAAGCATTTCCTAAGGTGATTTATAAAACCACAGAGATCATGAAATTTCAACAACTCATTCCATGATGTGAAAATAATTTAAAAACGAATATAAATCAAAACAAATATGGTGTCTGGTTATGACTTAAGTGGATTATTAATGAAAGTTATTCGATGCTATTTGTTAAGTCATGAAAAAAATAACTTCAGGTTTTTATTACTAATGAAGTAATTTTGCTCATTATTCATGATTTTGAAAAGCTTGATTGCAAAGTCTCAATGGCTTTCTGGTCTGTAATATTAAAGTTGGAAGATCATTGCCTGTGGATGTAAAATTTTTGTTTTGTTTTTTGACTGGCCACTAACATAGGACAGTGGCTGGAAATCTCTTGATTTCAGAAATCAAGCAGGTGGGAACGGAAAAGGGAGGCGAGTAAATTCACACCTAACAGGTATAGTGCACACTATTTGGGTGATGAACACACTTATAACTTTGACTCAAACTCTACAAAAGCAATTCATGTAACCAAAACATTTGTACCCCCATAATATTCTGAAATAAAAAAGAAACATATAAAAGGGAAATAAAATTTGAAATTAAAAAAATAAAATAAAAGTGAGGATGTGCAGAAAATAAGAAGAAAAAGAGCAAGTTCAAATGCATGAATTGATGCATCATATATTAGGAAGTTTGAATTCTTACTTTTTCTTATTTGCATGCTTTGATTATTTTAAAAACTCAAAATCTTGCTATTCTCCTTTTGACTTTTGAATGATAGCTCCTGCTCCCTTCTGTGCACTGCTCTAGTACTTTATTTGTAGGAATGCTCCATGGTGGATATGTATGCTTTTTCTTAACAAGAGGAAAGTACCTTAAAAATCAAACGCTACCTCTGCAGCTTGTCCATGAAGGATAATTATAGATCCTCATGCTCAGTGAGTCCTTCCCACCATCTAGGCAGACATCTTCTAAATATCTGGGTTTTTTGTGGATACAACTTATCTAAATAGTAGCCTGATGGGACACAGACTCTTTTTTAAAAATTCCATTTGCATTTTATTTCTGATTATAAAAATTGTGGCAAGAAATTTGGAAATTTCAGAAAGTTTCATGAAAATAAAAGCAGAAATTCCATCATCTGGAGAGGGACACTGCTAGCATTTTGTATGTTTTGTATGTTATTCATTCCTTTTTTCCTTTTAAATATTTATTATCACAACTAATAACATACAGTATCAAAAAATAAAATAGAGGATGACCAGTTAAATTTAAATATCAGATAAAAAATAACTTTTTGATATATGTATGTCCCTTACACTGAAAAGTATTCATTGTTTATCTGCTATTCCAATTTAACTGGACATCCTTTCTTTTTGCTTGCTAAATCTGGCAATTCTAAACATATGTTCATTATAGAAATCTATGTATTTATATACACCAAAAGAAAGAAAGAAGTCGCCAACATTCTCACATTCTCATCACCCTTGATTCCTTCCCTAATCCCTTAATATAATTGGAGCTGATTTTGGTGTTTCCCAAGCAAATTATTGTAAGTGAAAATGTTTGAAAACTGATTATTTTCAGTAAGTAATATCAGCATCTTTACCTCCTTTGTTTTTTCCTTCTTCCCCTGGGGCCATCTCTTTAAGATGAATATGGATAAAGCCCAGAGCAAACAAAACCAGAAATACTGATGGAGCTATATAGATTTTCAGCCTGCTAAAAATCTGCTAAAATATTGAGAGGAGACCAGGTTGCAGATAACATCATTTTCATCTTTGGCAAGGGTGGCAATTGCTCACTGAAAAGTGTGTGTGTGTGTGTGTGTGTGTGTGTGTGTGTGCGCGCATCTCCATTCCTCTGTCTGCCCGGAATATAATGATGGAGCAGAAAAAGAAGCACATGCTACAGCCCAAAACATTCAGCAAATTTCCCTCACTGCTTATCTCTTGCTGCATCTAAGCAAATTATCTACTCGTTTTGCTAAGGTGAAATTGGAGAATGGGCATTGACTTTCTGCAGAATTTTTGTGCTGCTTCTGATATTAGGATACTCAGGTGAGTGGTAGATTGTGTGTATATGTCAAAGGGTGGGCAGAGAACAACCTGTGGGGTAGAGGTGACTCTTTACACAGCAAGCTGTAATGTAGACAGAGCACATTTTTCAGGATTTCTATGTAGAGCTTGAACATAGCAAGATATCAACACTAATTCAATCACTATTTCAATGAAGAATGTATAATAATTGTTTCTGAGGAAGGAATAATGGGCAAGCAGGTTTCTATTATTTGTTAAACAAGGAGTAGATTTCGAGGGAGGTGTTTGATGCTTCTCTTCTCTTCCTCTGCCCCTCCCCAAGGGCAAGAACAAAGGTATTGGGTTACCCACAAGGGCAAAGGTATTTTGTCACCTGGCAGATCCTGGAGAAGGTGTTATTCCTTGTGACAGTGCAGGGGTTAAGGATCTGACCCCACAAGGGTACTCTCTTTGGCCGTTCTGACCCCTTTGGACTTTTCACTCTTACCTGAAAGGCTAGCTCGGCCCCAGGCCATGGGAACAAACTCTCCCATTGACTTCTCTTTTGGCCTTTAGCCTAATAAAAGGAACTCTCCTCTGCTTGCTGTGGCTGCTCTTCAGTCTTGAATCTGAAGGATAACCAGATGGTTAACTTTCCTTTAAAATGCCATCAGTATAAGAGAGAGCTTATGATTAAACTGTTGAACTCTTTTTATCCATCTGCTGGCCAACCTCAAGTTCATGCCTAGTTAAAGAGACCTTTCTCCTGTCTAGGCAGGCATCCAAAAGAAGATTCCTTCCAATGGGTTTCCTCAACTCCACATCTGGCCAGGGTCAGAAGTAGCCCTTCTTTATGCCAGGCACAGAATATGTTGTCAGACGGAAAATAATGAAAGTCTCAGTACTTGCCCTCAAGGAGCTCATCTGGTGAAGAAAACAGACAGAGAAGAAACAGCTGCAATATGGGGAGTGTGGTGGAAGACTATGGCCATGGAGATGGAAGGCGTGTGTGTGTGTGTGTGTGGTGTGCACGTGCTAGAGAGCCGTGAGGTGGTTTGCTGGAAGATGTGGTATTTAAACTGAGCCTTGAAGACCTGTGAGAGCAAGCTAAATAGCAGTATTATTCTGGGAAGAACATTGACAATACCCAGAGATGAGGAGATGGCACATTTGCGGAAGTGCAGGTCAGTATGTCTGGATTTTGCAGCAGAGGGAGCGATAAGTAACAGGACTCTGGGAAGGAGAGCAGGGACCACCATGAAGGGCTTTGCTAAAGAGATCGGGTGTGTACTGTGAACCATGGCAAACCACCGTAGAATGTTAGGAGGGTGTCATGATTGGACTTAAATCTTCAGCAGCTCTTACTTGCAGCAGCAAGGGCAAGAGACTGGGGGAGGGATAAACAGAGATAAGAAGACCAGTTAGAAGAAGCAAGATAGGAGGTAAGGCAATGACGATGGAGACAGATACAAATAGTACTTGCAACAACAGAATGAAGCAATAAATTGGGGAGGGAGGCCAAATGACTCCCAAGTTTCTGGTTTGTGTCGCTGGGTGGATGGTGATATGATTCATAAAGAAAGAGAAAATAGGAGGATATACTGACTCAAAGGTAGGTTTTGGCATTTTCAGTTTGAGGCTTTTGAAATATTCAGATAAGACTTTGAACTTAGAAGAGAAAGAGAAGAATTTGAATGTTATATTGACCTATCCGTGGTGTTTAGGAGTCTCTGTAATAGGCAGGAAAAAGGCTTCAGTACATTATTTTAATATTATCTTATATATTGTTTTATAGATATTTATAGATTTTCATAGTGATTTAAACATTTTTACTTTTAATATCTCACAGTTGTTACAACAATTCTGAAAGATGGTAAAGACACCATTAATCTCATTTTATAGAAGAGGAAACAGAGGCTCGGTTTAAATGACTTTCCTGTGATCACACAGCTAGTAAAGTTACTCTGGTCTTTTGACTTCACATCCAGGAGTCTTTCCTGTACACCATGGAGCCTCTTATAATGCAATGAATGACTGCATAACTAACCACATCCTCTTCCTGTAGCAGGTGAATGTGGGTCCATTAAGAATTTTAAAGCCTTGAAGGTACGATACCCACATGAAGATTATACCCCGGCACCCTTGGCATGCATAGCACCATACTAGAAGTCCTTATTGTGTTCCTAAATACATCCTTCATACATGCTTGTTATCTGGAATACACTATAAAAAAAAGTATGGTTACATAGAGGACTCCAGTTGTCTGGGTCCTGACTAATACCGTTCTTTCAGTGCCATGGAAAATAGAGTGCCTGGGATTGGCCCATGGTTGAAATAAAGTTACGCTCTGTTCAGCACAGTGCCTCTCCCACAGCTCTGCTGGTGTAATTGTGGCCACTGGAAATGGATTGCATGGAAGAAGCATATGGTTGTATAGTGCATTCCCTATTCCATTGCTTAGGTCAAGGAACTATGATCGTTTATACCAGTTATGAACCCTTAATTTCTCCCTCCCCACTCATGGGTGAGGCCACAGATCCTTTACGAAAGCTCCCCAGGGACTGTCTTCAGGATATGCCTCCTACTCTAGCCCTGGGCTCAGTCGACCTGACATCCTCAAGCCCTGCCTCTCTCTCGATGCCTGGCTGTCCTGGAGTGGTGCTCAGGGTTGGATGCCTTAGACCAGCCTTTTGGATCATGCCTCACACTCACAGCTTTCCCAGATGCCTGGAAACCCTGCCAGGTCCAGCAAGCCTGGCTTCAACAATAGTAGAGAGGTAAGACAGTCCAGGGAACTCAGGAAGGGCTCTATGACACAGGTTTTGTTTTCCCAACTTCAGGCATGTAGTAGGATCATTAAATGTTATTTTTCATTCTCACCACGGTTTATTTACCTATTTCCCTATCATTGAAAATTTTGGTTATTTATAAATTTATAGATAGTAGTACAAATATATTTGTCCATAGAGCCTTTTATTCTGTTGAATTTTAATAATTTACTGCAATGGTATAGGAATTAGAGTTCTGGGAGTTCTTAAGACTTTTTCTCCCTCAAGATCCTTTCTTATGCCAAATCCACTACTATCTCTATTTTATCTCTCTTTCTCACCCTTGTCTTTATTTCATGACCCTAATTAAATTCCTTATCATTTTTCTTTGAACAGCTGCAATAGCTCCCTAGATAGTCTCTCTGTCTCAGGTCTCACACTCAAACATTCCTCCTAATACACCATCATACCAGGTCACCTAATAGAGATACTTAGTATCTCTTAGGAGATACTAGGTATCTCCTAATAGAGATACTTAATGTGTTAAAAGACTAAGAGTCCCCACTTTAAAAAAATGGCCATTTTTGGTAATTTCGGTGTTTTATAAGCTAAACCACCAGGGGATCTCAGAACTAAAGGCCATGGTCTGTGATAAACACAATCCCTGTGTAATTGGTTGTTCTTCATGAGCACCAAATAGGCAGGGGTTTCTGGATTGCCCTCCTGACAATGCCACAGGCCAGAATCCAATACTAGTCAGGGACTTGCAGTTACTTTGGTTTGTGTGGCTGAACTCCTGGAAACACTTGATTAAAGCTACTCTTCTTTTATCAGAGTGAGATTAAGGAGAGTGTCTCTATGTGCAGCCCTTTTAAACTCCCAATTTCCGTATAGGGCTATGTGAATCCCCAAGAGAATGTTTAAAATAAGGGAATTGGATTATAATTTATTTCTTCTATGAAGTTCATAGCATCATCCATGACCCAGGATCTGAGTAGAACCTCATGTATCTGGGAATACACTGATCCATCTGTAAACAGAATGTGCTCCAGAGTCTTTGGTGGTGAAGGGATATGATTGCTAACTCCAAGCCTCAAAATCTCTGGGCCTCCAACAAACATATGAAAAAATGCTCACCATCTCTAATCATCAGGGAAATGCAAATCAAAACTACAATGAGATATCACTTAACTCCAGTGAGAATGGCCTTTATCAAAAAGTCTCCAAATAACAAATGCTGGTGTGGATGCGGAGAGAGAGGAACACTCCTACACTGCTGGTGGGACTGCAAACTAGTTCATCCTCTGTGGAAAGCAATATGGAGATACCTTAAAGCAATACAAGTGAATCTACCATTTGACCCAGCAATCCCATTACTGGGCATCTACCCAAAAGATCCAATGACACTGTACAAAAAAGACACCTGCACTCGAATGTTTATAGCAGCACAATTCATAATCGCAAGGCTGTGGAAACAGCCCAAGTGCCCATCAATCCAAGAATGGATTAATAAAATGTGGTATATGTATACCATGGAGTACTATTCAGCTCTAAGAAACAA
>VSMD01009457.1:0-17311 GCA_008750895.1 Mirza zaza | reverse complement strand
AAAAAAAAACCCAAAAAAAACAAAATAGCACCACTAATGTCTAATTGGAATATATTCTTTTTTTTTTTTAACAACAAAAAAAATAACCTTGGAATTTCTGTTCCTAGTTTAAAAGAAAAAATTTTGAATACTTTTAAAATTGTGGTAAAATATGCATAGCATAAAAGTTACCATTTGCACCAATTCGGTGGCACTTAGTATGTTCACAACATTGTCCAAACATCCCTGCTATCTAGTTCCAGAACATCACCAAAACGGAAACTCCATACCCGTGAAGTATTAACCCCTCTCCTCCCAGCTCCTGGCAACTACTGTAAATTGTCCTATTGTGGATATTTCATATAAATGGAATCATACGACATGCGGCCTTTTGCATCTGGCCCACGACGTAGTGTGCATCAGTATTTCGTCCCTGTTGATGGCTGAATAGCATTCTGTGTGCACATTCCATATTTCCTTTATCCTTTCATCAGCTGATGGACTCTAGGCTGTTTCCCACCTAGTGCACTGTGAACATCCACGTAGGAGTTTTTGTTTGAACACCTTTCTTGATTCTTTTGAGTACGCTTATGACTGGAATCGGTTTAGGATATTTGAGCATATATATATATAGACACATACATAACACACACAAACATGTATATACATATATGCCCACATATAATATACACATAGAGATCACTGATAGGTAGTTTTGCTGGACACAAACGCATATACACACAGCAGCTAATTTCTACAGCTGTATTTGTTTGGTGAAGGCCTTTTCCTCTTTCCTTTCTCCATCATTAGCTGATCTTGACCTCTCTCACTTTTACATACATATATATGTATATATGTATATATATGTATGTGTGTGTGTGTGTATATAGATAGATAGATAGATTTTTTTTTTTTTACTAGATGGAGTCTCACTATGTTGCCCAGGCATGTACAGTAGCTATTCACAGGCATAATCACAGCACACTACAGCCTTGAACTCCTGGGCTCAAGCCATCCTCCTGCCTCAGCCTCTCGAGTATCTGAACCGACAGGCACTCACCACCACGCTGGGCTTCCACCTTCACATCTGAAATCTCTTCAATGACTTTAAGTCCTCTCCTTATGCACCCCCCACCTCATGTTTACTTACCAACCATATGTCTGAGAGCACACCTAATGTATATTAGGCATTCAGTAAATGTTTATTGGAAAAGAAAGAGAAGAGAGAAGAGAAGAGAAGAGAAGAGAAGAGAAGAGAAGAGAAGAGAAGAGAAGAGAAGAGAAGGAAGGAAAAAAGAAAAGAAAAGAAAAGAAGGAAAGGAAAGGGAAAGGGAAAGGGAAAAGGGAAAAGGGAAAAGGGAAAAGGGAAAAGGGAAGGGAGGGAAAAGAAAAGAAAAGAAAAGAAAAGAAAAGAAAAGAAAAGAAAAGAAAAGAAAAGAAAAGAAAAGAAAAGAAAAGAGAAAAGGACCACCTCCTTGAATACAGTACAAATAGAGTGAGCCCCTGCAGCAAGATCAACTCCAAAATCACATCCAAGGTTAACATAGAAAATGTCATCCTTTAGCATTCAGAGTGCTACTTTGAATGTCACTTACTAAACACCTGTCGTCAATGTCACTCATGTTGTTGAATTAGGCAAGAGCTAAGTCCGACCTTGACTTCCCTTTTCCGTCACAAAGTCCTCCAGGATGGTCTAGCACAGCTGTTAAAAATACAGGTTTGGAGGCAGACAAGCCGGTGTTGGAATTCCTGCTGGCCGTGTTAATATTTGCCGTTCCTCTAAGTTGCTATTTGTCCTTCTCAAAAATAAGGACAATAATCTCCATGTCTTCAAGTTGCTATGAGAAGTGAATGACATAACTCACGTGGCAAAGTGTCTGCCACATACATAGGGCAATTAATAGCACTTCTTGTGATTAATTAAGTGGGTTCCAGGCATAAATGCAATCAGTCTCTCTTCTTACATTACATTCTCTCAGGATACACAAAAATCTCTGGAAAAAAAAAAACCAACTGCAAATGCTCCAATCCAGACCCATAACTTTATAGCAACATCAATTTACAACTCAAATTTATAATTAGGGATGCCGTCTGAGCTACAGACTGGCCTATTATGCAACTGCCTATGTGAAATCTCCCCTTAGATCTCCAAGAAACATCTTAGAATTAACACAGCGCATGCCTTAGATATCACCATGGGACAAGCTGGGGGAAGGGATCACAGAAACTCTCTTTGCTATCTTTGCAACTTTGTATGAGCCAACCTATTTTAAAATTGTAAATAAATAACAATATTGATTTATAATAAAAGTTATAACACTTACAACAGTTTGTAGTTATAGTATTTATTTATAATAATAAAAAGATTAACAGGGCCCAAACTGAGCTACTCTAGATTTGTTCTCCAGCTCCAACTTCTCCATCAGTCTCAGTTAACAAGCCACCGCCCTAGGAACTGCTCAGGGAAAGTACTCGGACATCACCCTTGGATGGTACGGAGAATTATTAATAAGAACGTGTACGCTGGGGCCAGCCTGCTGGGTTTGAACCAGGGCTCCTCCCGTTTCCAGCCGTGTGACCTTGGGCAAGGTACTTGACCTGCCTATACTTCAGTTTCCTCATCTGTACGATGAGAATAAATAGCACCTACTGCACAGAGTTATGATGCGGATTAAATGAGTGAGTCAATACATCAAAGCGTTTCAAGTGGTGCACTGCACATTGCAAGCTTTCGATGAAAAATTAGCTGTTGTTATTACTAATTTCCCTTAGCTTTACACCTACATCCGACACGTATTTTAAACCTTCTCACTCTGTCTACTGCCAACGACTCTAGTGTAATACAATCCACCACCACCATCGATTCTCATAAATCTGCACATGCTCCCATCACATCTCTCTGCTCCCAATCTTCCCCGCTAGAGTTCACTTTCCATAGCAGTCAGAGAAAACTTTCTAAATCCTAAATCAAGTCATCTTATCTTCCACTCCAATGGTTTCTATTCAATGCTCCAGTGGGTTCCCACTGAGAGCAAAATTAAAAAAATAAAAATAAAAATAAATCAACTCCTAATAATGGCCTTAAAATGCTACATGATCTCTCCCCTGCTTTCCTCTTTCATGGCTTTGAACACGTTCATGGCTGCAAACACATCAAAGCTTTTGCACTTGCTGTTTGTGGCATGGAATGCCACTCAATCTCCAACATCCATTACCTCCCATCCCTTTCTTAGTACTAGAACTCCCCATTTCTCGGGGCCACAGGGTGTCCTGGACCTGCCTTACAGCTGTACGTAACCAAGGGATTACAGTCTAGCCAAAGGGATCAAAGCAGAAAGACAGAGTGTGACTTTCAGGAAAAGACCTAGAATAAACAGAGAAGGCACACCTCTCTCTAGTTCTTCCCGTGTCTGTCTGCCTGGCCACTGTGCAAATACGGCAGCTCGAGCTCGGAATGTGAGTTTGGAAAACAGCAAACCAACAAGACAGAAGGGACAAGCTGGGGAGGGCAAGGCAAAAACACAGACGGACTCTGGGTGTGGGTGATCGTCAAGCTGCATTATCAGCTGCAGGTCACTCAGCTCCGTGAAGGGGAAACAGACAACATCCTGTTTAAGATGCTTTAATTTGAGATCGTGCCCCCTTTCTTTGCAGAACAATTGTCCCCACGGGTACCTGCATGGCGACCTCCTTCTCACTGGCCAAGTCTCCCTTCCGATGGCCCCACCTTGGGGTGCCACTGGTTCAGTAGGACTCTTCTTTCTTCCACATGGCTCAACGCTTTCTTCTTTGTAGCATGCAATCGAATGATGAACTAGTTATCTACTTCTTTAATGTCTGTTTCCTTACACAAAAAGGTAAGCTCTTTGGGGGTCCCCTGTACCCCCAACCCCTTAGAACTCCTGGCTCACAAAAGGCATGGAATCCTTATTTTTTCTGACTGCCTGACTCAGGATATGTGTGAATGGCACGGTTTTCTGTTTCCCCCTCAATATTGGGTAGTTTTCTTTCTCTTCTCAAATGGCTGGATTTAAATCAACCCAACATTTATTAAGCACCTACTATGTGGAAAGATTGTGGTAGACACAGGAGAAACAAGAAGGATGCAGGGTCATTGCCTCGAGGGGCTTCATAGTATAATGACACTGCATTCCACTTCTCGGAATAGCGTTAAATATCCAGGGAGGAAAGGACAAGTTGATGGTAACTTTTGTTCTGGGTATACTTAGAAAGAAGCTCGAACTTTACCATAGTTTTCATTTCTGGATCCAGTTTTGAAACACACTACAATCGTTAGTGTTTTGACTATCATGAAATATAAACATCTTCCAAAATGCAAAATGTCATTAAACACTCAATTATTGAAAAACTCTACCATTGCACCACCATCCCTCAAAGACTGAGACTACCCTCCGAGATTAACAACTATGATTCTACCAAAATCATACACAAAGTTACATACACAGTCCTTTTAACAAGACCAAATATTCCCCAAAGAGGCAGCTCCTAAAAGATCTCCTCTATCAAAACATTCTCTGAATATGAAATTATCCACGTTGTGGAAGCTCTGAAAATTGAACCTGCAAAGTCTTATGAAATCATCCCAGATATTACCTCCATCCAATCCCAAATTCTCCGCTGCTATCTAAGATTACTTGTGAGAACTTTCAGTGCTTGTGTGAATTCCAGACTTGGTATGTTTCATAAAAAGCACAATCGCTAGGTTACACGGGAATTCTCTGGCCAAAGTCAGCTTTGAGATGACTGAAGCCTGATAGCTTGATGGCAAGCCTGTGAGAGAGGGAATGAGCCAGAACAACCCAGCTAAGCTCCTCCTGGACCCCAGACTCTCAGAAACACTGTGAGATAATGAATGGTGTGTGTGTGTGTGTGTGTGTGTGTGTGTTAGTTAACAGACAGGGATCTCGTGTGATTTTTTTAAATCACTGGCAGTGCTACTTCCAGATTATGTGATATCATGGGATACAGTTTAAAAGCACAACTTAATATTCATTTTGGATAATGTTTCAGAGCTAGAAGGCATTGTTGGTTAAGAGTATGGGATGTGGAAAGAGAGAGAACAGAGTTTGAGACTGGCCCACGCCATGTGACTTGGTTAAGTGTCTTCATCACAATCCCAAGCCACAGCTCCCTGAGAGCCAACGCGACAAATAAATGAGATCAGGAGATGAGATCACCGCGCCTGGCGTACAATAAGCACTCAATAAATGTTCGCTGGGACGTCAGTGAGAACATTGACAATGATGGCAAGAGTGAGTCCGGATCTGAACCCAGGTCTGGCTGCGTCCAAACTCCCATCTCATTTCACTATTTCTTGCTCATTTTTTTTTTTTCATTCCCGATCTACAATCTCTAGGGCATCTAGAGGAGGCTTCGGCTCTGATTTTTAAGGCATGCAAGCTTCAAAGCCTCTAGGGTAGGTGGTGAGTGTGTTCAACCCCATCGCCATGGCAGGTCATGTGTGCACCAGAAAGGGCAGGGACTGAATGGAGAGGAAGTGCCAGCTCTCCACGTGGGGCACAAGGCACCGTATGGCCTTGCAATTAAGGAGGAAGAAGACTGCCAAGGACAAAAATAACCCTGGCAGAATCCAACACGGCTGGTGGGAGAAGTCAGCCCGGGTCAGATCCTCCTTGGGGGTTGTCCCTCTTCCCCAAGGGACTCTCCTGTCACTCCTTCCCATTGAGTTTGAAAAGGGTTTGCAAGATGAAAAAGGAAGTCTGATGATAGTGGATATTTCTAATACCGGGTCATTAAAACAATTTTCCCCTTTCCTAAAAGCCTCGTGCACGAACAGCTCTTCAAAGGGAAGATCTGCTTCAAGAGAAAGATTACTGTTAACTTTGAAGACGTGTAACAACCTCACTCTCCTAGTCGCCCAAAGAAGGCAGGTAAACTAGATGACATGCCTTGTCGCTTGCTGCTCTGAAATTCAGCTTCTGACTGCAGCCAAGAAGCCAGAGGAGAAAGGGGTAGGGGGGGGGGGAGGGGAGGAAGCCATATAGATGCAACCCTACCCCGTCTCTACTAGTGAGGTTTGTGTTCTAGGAAAAGAACAGGGAACAAGCACTAAACTGAATTTCTCCAAGTACACAGGTAACGCTTCACACCAGGAAAACAATGAACACGGTCATCTTTTAAATCTGGAAAGCAATCCAAATGTTCAGATTCTTTCTCCTCTAATGGAATGAAACCATCAATGACATTCAAGTTCCGTCATTGATTCAACCAAAAGCTATTTTATGCACTTGACTACGAGGGAATGCTTTAAAGAAGACAAGGTAAAAGTCTGTATTTTGGCAAAGTGAAAATTAATATTTCTTAAAATAGAGATCAGTTGGGTTAATCTCTATCTTAATTATGACACCTCAATATTTTTTCTTGACAGCTTATAGTCAAAATCACCCTTGACTGCTGCTGCTTTGGTTAAACAGCAGCTGAGGAAGTTGGCTTGAATTCAAGGACCATGTTGAATTTTTAAAAATACATAATAAAGCAACAGAATCACACTTGCTTGGCGAGATGCTCACAAACCACCACGAGGGGCACGTGGAAAACGAAAACAAATGGGAAAAGCTGACTCATGCCTAAACTCTTTTTCACTCTGGGACCTTCACCCACCATTTGGAAAGGCAGCTGGCACATGTGCAGTATTTACATGTTTTTCTCTGACCTTCCAGCCAGTACATATTGTTGATTTTGTGTCTGCTATATGCATGTATACTAATGTGTCACTACATATTATTATTATTTTGCTTCTAATCTTATCTCCCCTACCAAGCTGTAAGTTCTGCATAGGCCGGATATATATATATATTTTATCATAACTCCTAACATATTGTAGATTCCTGCCTTCTAGCACTTCCCACATAGAAGGGTCTTGGGAAACTTGTATGGGATAATATGAACGAAAAATAAAAGTGATCCGCATACATACATCTCTCTCTCCCTGAAAATACTGCCAGAGCATACCTTTCCTGGTAAAAAGATTATGAGCCTTTTGGCTGGCCCCTTTGTAATAGGTATAAAGGTAAAAGGAATCAAAAAAGAATCTCAGTGTCTTTTCAAAGGAATCAATGCTTTTACTAGGATGGGGTATAATTTATACCAGAAATGTACTGTTGTGGTCTATCTAGTTTTTTTTTTTTGAGACAGAGTCTCACTTTGTTGCCCAGGCTAGAGTGAGTGCCGTGGCATCAGCCTTGCTCACAGCAACCTCCAACTCCTGGGCTCAAGTGATCCTCCTGCCTCAGCTTCCAAAGTAGCTGCAACTACAGGCATGCACCACCATGCCCAGCTAATTTTTTGTATATATATATATATATATCTTTAGTTGGCCAATTAATTTCTTTCTATTTTTAGTAGAGACGGCATCTTGCTCAGGCTGGTTTCCAACTCCTGACCTCAAGTGATCCTCCTGCCTCGGCCTCCCAGAGTGCTAGGATTACAGGGGTGAGCCACCGCGTCCGGCCCTATATCTAGTCTTTATTACCCATTTTCCTGCAAGAAGCTCCCGGCTCCACAGGGGCATGTGATGCTGACATAGCTACAGCCCATTCTCAAGTCCAAGTGTTTAGGCATGGGCGTACGACCCAGGTTCAAAGGGGTCTCACTGGATTCAATCTTTGGCTGTGACCACTAAGAAAAAGAAAGTCATTTTTCACGCAGGTTGCTAGGCTGCAAGGATGCAAGTCTAACACCGCCGGGAATAATCTCATTCCCACCAGAGTTGAGACTAAGAATGACACCAACACAGCAGAAGGCAGAACACAGATGGAGCAACAGATTCCTAACATGCTTCGGGCACCTGGTCCAGACATGCGTGGGGGCAGAATACTCTTGGACTTTTTCATTAGGTAAACCAATCAATCCTCTTTTCTGTTTGAGTCAGTTTGAATGCACATTCCGGATGTGGTGATGGAAAGAGTTCTAAGTGAAACACAGGTGTTGCTGTGGACTGCACAGGTTCCCAATGCTCCGGTCCTTCACAAGATACCCCAACCTACTGTCTCTAATCTCACTGGCCGGCATACCTCATCCATGATGTGAATCTAAGTTCTAAATGCACTCCTATCATATATTGTGTCCATCAACAGACCAAACACATTTATGCCAACATGCCTTTGCTCATGCTGTTACTGTTACCTCTCTCTCTGAGATCCTCCTTTCTCTGCCCAGCCAACTCCTATTGATACTACAAAGCCCATTTTCCTGTGGAAGCCATACCCAACACTTACAAGCAGGAAAACCCGCTCCCTCCCTCCATGTTCTCCCCATGATTCATGGGACCCTATGGCATTTGTCATGTTTGTTTACGGTTATTTCTTCAAGAGTCTATTCCCAAACTATAAGGTATTCACCTTTGTCTCCTCATAGCTTAATGTTCAATAAATGGGAAGGAGGAGGGGATTGGGGTGGGGGCACAGACAAGAAGAATGGATTCTGAACAAGAATTTCCAGAACCTGGCTATAACCTTGTGAAAAAAAAAAAAAAAAAAAGGCCAAAAACCAGGAAATCATTATTGGATTCAAGCATTTCCAAAACAACCTTCCAACCTTTTGCCTTCCACTGAAGAACTACTGTGGTATTAAGTGACTACAACAGAAAAACAATCACTGTTTAATAGTCAAATTAGGGCCGGGTTGGTGGCTCACGCCTGTAATCCTAACACTCTGGGAGGCCGAGGCAGGAGGATTGCTGAAGGTCAGGAGTTCAAAACCAGCCTGAGCAAGAGCGAGACCCCGTCTCTACTATAAATAGAAAGAAATTAAGTGGCCAACTAATATATATAGAAAAAATTAGCCGGGCATGGAGGCACATGCCTGTAGTCCCAGCTACTCGGGAGGCTGAGGGAGGAGGATCACTTGAGCCCAGGAGTCTGAGGTTGCTGTGAGCAAGGCTGACACCACCGCACTCACTCTAGCCTGGGCAAAAAAGCGAGACTCTGTCTCAAAAGAAAAAAAAAATAGTCAAATTAGGATTCCATGCTCTCCCCAGTCCCCGAAAATTATACATTTGAAGAGACAGATCATGAAGTTAATGATATTTTAAATGTAAACACAATTGTTTCTCTTTCTCTGCCTTTTTCACTATCCTAGGGGTTGGAGTATAAAAATAAAACCAGAAGGCATCACTACAAGGAATCAGAGAAGCAATGGCATCAAGACTTCCAAACTCTCAATATAGACCAAAAAAAAAAAAAAAAAACACACCACAGCTAAGACTAATGCTTTAAGTAGGACTCAGGATATTCTTTGGCCAGACTAGAAGGTACACATCACCCTTCTGTGTGGTGATGAAACACCAATATCTACCTATTTCTCTCTCTCATCCAAAAACATTTTTCTTATGTGTTAAGAATTTTCTGAAAGAGATAACTACCCAGAAATCAATACCCGATAGATAAAGTTATAGCACGTTAGGCTGGGTTTAACTGTAATATTACTAAAGCTCTTAGAAATCCAGCAAATAAAACATTAGAGCTATCACATAACTGGGCTGAAAAATCAGTTGTAGCCTCAACGTGACTGATTCTCTTCCATTGGGAAGATCTGCTAGACGCTGTGCTCACATCTAACCCTACAGGCCAAGGTTCACGTCCAGGCCAGATGACAGGGAGGGCCCCAGTTGAACCCAGAGCAGCCACTTCTCTCCACTTGTCCCTCGACTCTTTTCTTTTAGGAAACAAGTACCAACCGCCATCAAAAGGGAAACGCCCTTCCCCACAATACTGCCAAGGGGCCATCTGAAAGGAATCCCATTCTCCAGGGAACAAGAACGACAACAGAAAAGGTGCCTGTGTCCTTTGAACCTGCATCCACCTCTGTGACTGTGACCCAAAGCATGTGTGTGCAAAAACCAGAGTGTAAGCAAACACGCTGGGTCCAGAGCAGGCAAGGCTGTCTCTGGTATAGCCTGCTCCCTGTGCACGTTTGCAGACTGTGGCAACTAGTTAGCATGTGTAGAGAGTCCTGGGCCTGGACCCACTTTTCTGGAAACAAAAGCAGTCTGTCGTCAGTGTAAATACAGCTGACATACTGATGGTTTCTAACTGACCTTCCTTTCCCCAGTAGTTTAGACCACAAGTGCATTTTCCTTCCTAGCCTCGGGAACCTAGGGAAGGACTGGCCCTAGACTTCTTAGTCCTCGCTAATGACATTTTTTAGAAGGGCTTTAGACAGAGCCTGGACGTGAGTATTAGCTCTGCCACTTACGAACTATGTAGATGTAGGCAAGGAACTGAACCTCTCTCCCTTCCCTGTACACTGGCTTCCACGGAAAAGGCATAACAGCTTTCTCATGAGATCAGTGGCAGCTCTGTGAAATATTCAACAAATATTTGAAAACGGTAATGATTCATCAGAGTGTGCCCCTAACGCGGTTTTGGTGCGTGCACGCTGGGTTGCACTCTCAGTGCCCAATCATTCTTCCTTCACTCCTAGCTGCCCCTTCGCCCTTCTTCCGTGTGGTGACCACGAATGCGGCCACGTTGGTAACATGTAATATCCAGTCTGCTGGGAGAAGGAAGGAAGCAGACGGATGCCCCAGGAAGAGCAGTGAGGCTCAGAGAGGGCTTTGGGGTTCCCCAGGGAGCAGCAAGCCCCAGGGCCCAACTGTGACTAAATCCACATGGTCCCCCTAGCAAAAAAAAAATTTTTTTTTAATTATCAAGCAACATACCTTAAGACCTTTTCAAAGAGTATATCCTGGCCGGGCTTGGTGCCTCATGCCTGTAATCCTAGCACTCTGGGAGGCCGAGGCGGGAGGATCGCTCAAGGTCAGGAGTTCAAAACCAGCCTGAGCAAGAGCGAGACCCCGTCTCTACTATAAATAGAAAGAAATTAATTGGCTAACTAATATACATAGAAAAAAAATTAGCCGGGCATGGTGGCGCATGCTTGTAGTCCCAGCTACTCGGGAGGCTGAGGCAGGAGGATCACTTGAGCCCAGGAGTTTGAGGTTGCTGTGAGCTAGGCTGACGCCACGGCCAACAAAGCCGTGGCAACAAAGCAAGACTCTGTCTCAAAACAAAACAAAACAAAGAGTATATCCTTTTCTAGGGAACTATAAAGAAATAATCAGAAATTAGAACATATATGAAAACATGAAGATGTTTATTACAGCTATTTTAACAGATTGATCATTTGATAGAATAATTAATGAGCAGATTTCTATTCTCACAGGACAAGAGACTATTTAACAGTTAAAAATAAGTACTTGAGGAAAGTCAGATTACATAAGGAAATAGCCACAATATCATGTTAAATGAAAACTGCAGGATACAAAACTGTATATACAGTACAGTAGCAATTAGCACCAATTATCTATGCCTTGTGTGTTTGACCGTGTGTGTGTGTGTGTGTGTGTGTGTGTGTGTGTGTGTGTATAATATGGGGGAGAGACATGTAGATATTGTAAAGGAGATATATCCAAATGTTCAACATGATTATTCCTGGATTATGGAATTAATAAGAAATTTTCTTTTATTCTTGATACTTTTTTTTTTTTTGGAGACAGAGTGTCACTCTGTCAGCCAGGCTAGAGTACAGTGGTGTCATCATGGCTCACAGCAACCTCAAACTCCTGGGCTCAAGCGATCCTCCTGCCTCACCCTAACTAGTAGCTGGACAACAGGTGTGTGCCACTGCACCTGGTTAGTTTTTCTATTTTCTGAAAAGAAAGTGCCTCCCTATTGCCCAGGCTGGTCTCAAACTCCTGGGCTCCAGTGATCGCCCTGCCTCAGCCTCCCAAAGTGCTACGGTTACAAGCGTGAGCCACCATACCTGGCCCAATTCTTGGTATCTTTTTTTGTGTTTTGCAGATTCTCTATAATGAGCAATTACTGTTTTATTTTCAAATGTTGTATTCTATCTTAAAATATTACTCAAAGGCTTCTGGAAAGTTCTTCCGTTTGTGAACAACCAAACAGAAAATGCATAGAGATGATTAGGAACACGCTTGCAGTCAAACTAACTGATTTATTGCTCACTGCGACAGGAGAATGCACACCATGGAGAACCGTGTGGGGTGTCAGTAAGAGGATGCTACAAAGGACTTTTACAAGATTTGGGCAAGTGTCGGGTAACTTTAGGTGATCTGGGTCCAATAAGCAGGGCTTTGTTCTGGCCTGCATGCTGTGAAGAAGTGAAGGTAACTCCATGACTGCGTACGCTAACATATCTCATCAGAATGCAGGAGGAACTAAGCGATGCTAAATAGTTGAAGCAGCAGCAATCACTCATATTAGCCAGGATAGGAGGGTGTTTGGTCATTTTTGTGGTCTGGACAATTTTCCAGTTTTGTCTACGTTAAGACACAATTATGAGTTGCGTCATTTTTGTCCTAATCCATCACCAAGCGACTAGCAACACCAATGCCTAAATGATAGTACCCGGCCAGCTCCTGAATGTCAAAAAATATATATGGTGTCAGAAATATTGAGAAACAAGTAGTACGATTAGTGTTATCTCTGGTTACAAACATAACACAAACCTGATGGGGTTATTTTGTGGATTAAGGAATCTTTGGAGTGTAACTTGTAAGTTATGAACTGCTATACACATGTTACCACAATGCTAATATTTTTGCCATCATTGCCATTTATTAATATGTCAATCCCATCTAGTACAAAAGAATCTGTCTTTGGGAAGGGCTATAACAGAAACTCGAACAGCAATGCTTTAGTTTACTGAGATAGTCAAGGATGATGAAAATTAAGACTCAAAGGCTTAGAAATGAACACATACTAAAAATGCAGACACAACTCTGAAAATATATATCCCTTCACAACTATAGCATGTCACTGCTGATAAATCCATAAGAAAGAACAAGACTAATACCTATCCCAAAATACAGTAACCTCAAAGAAACCTAAGAAATATAAAAACTGGGCAAAGGTAAAGTGAAATGATGTCAACACCTGACTTTCAATAGTTCAGCCAAAAACAAAACAAAAAAGAAGAAGAGCAAATATGGCATAATAGTAACAACCGCGGTATATATGATATTAAAAAGGTAACATTTACATAGAACTCCTGGCAGTTTCTTTCTGTGTTCTCATGGGTCCTTCTGTACTTTGGAGACTACTTCCCTAAATGACCTAATTATAAGAAGTCAGAATTTTGGAACTGCATGTAAGAAGTGACTCAAAGGACAGGAGGCACTCATTTTGAAAAAAAATCTGCTTAACTTTGGGACTGGCCTTCACTGGGATGAAATTACAAATTCTTAGATGACTCACATTCTAGCTGTCTGGTTCATTGCAAAGTGTCTATGGGGTTCTCGAGAGGGACAAGCTCTGAATAAGGTCTCAGTGGTCCATGAAGACTGCCCCCAAGGTCTTCCTAATGAGCAATCTCCTAGGACAAGATGATGCACCATTTATTATATAGGAATTCCATCTCCCCTCCTGTACAGACAACCCCCGCCACCACTCCCCGAAGAACATGCTTATCATCCCATGAAAAGGTTGCAGGTACTTTGCCAAGGTAAGAATATTAAGAAGCCTACACTAAAGGGGTCACAGAAAGGGTAGGTATGCAAATTAAAAAATAATAAGACCAGCAGGAGTTCGAGACCAGCCTGAGCAAGAATGAGACCCCGTCTCTACAAAAAAACAGAAAAAATTTAGCCAGGCATGGTAGTGCACACCTGTAGTCCCAGCTACTCGGGAGGCTGAGGCAAGAGGATCGCTTGAGCCCAGGAGTTTCAGATTGCAGTGAGCTATGATGATGTTATTGCCCTCTGGGCAACAGAATGAGATCCTGTCTCAAAAAACAAAAAAAAAAAAAAAAAAAGAAAGAAAAGAAAAGGAAGACCAAACTAAGAGGAAGCAGGTCCTCTGAACTCTCTTGTTTTTAATTAGTACATGCCCCTAGTGGGATATGATGTCATAAAACCCCCAAACAAATAAAAAAACCAAATCTCCCTCCCACGCCTAGCCCTCTAGTCTGTTCCCAGAGACAACCAAATGTTTTCTGTACACATGCACACCTGCACACATATCCATTTAAAAACATAAATAGCAACTACAGATAATGTTAAATACTTCATTTTGTTCTCAATGAACCATACTCATTCATTCAATCAATCATTTATTGAGCAACTAATGAACAGCAAGTATTATACTATTCTAGGAGCCACTCAAGAGGTGATCAAAACAGACAAAAAAATTCTTGCCCTAAAGGAGCAATGGACCTCAGTGGTCCTTCCACATCAGCATATAAACAACACCTCATTATTTTATTTTTTTTTTAATTTTTTTTCAGACAGAGTCTTGCTCTATTGCTCCATCACGGCTCATAGCAATCTCAAACTCCTGGGCTCAAGCGATTCTCTGCCTTAGCCTCCCCATTAGCTGGGACTATAAGCACACACCACCACACCCCAGCTCATTTTTCTATTTCTAGTAGAGATTGGGTCTTTTTCTTGGTCAGGCTGGTCTCGAACTCCTGAGCTCAAGTGATCTTCCTGCCTCGGCCTCCCAGAGTGCTAGGATTACAGGTATGAGCCATTGCACCCAGCCCAGCATTATTTTAATAACTGCCTATTCACTCCATTGTAAGTATATGGTACAATTTACAGTCCCTTATTGATGGGCATTTAGTTTGTTTTCCACTTAACACATTCTTTTTCATAAACAACATTGGTCTTATAGCATCCTCATTTTTTATAAACAAATATTTTGGCCAAACTCCAAACAGCTGTTTAAAATGTGTTAATATATGTCAATGTTGTATTTTGACAATGTTTCAGTGACTTATTTTTCACTTACTAACATCTATAACCACATGAGAGAAGATACTCATTCTAGAATTCTTTAACTATGTTAAGATTCTGGTTGATTATTGGTAACAGTCTAGCAGATTATATTACAGTTTTTGAGAGTCTATGAAGAAAGTAAATGTCATAATCAATTCATTTTATTTCCTTAGAACTGTTGGGTGTGATACTAATTCTCCCAGCTGGTTTTCAGACAGCTTTAAGATTAACTTTGAAGTTTCCCTAACACTTAAAAAAGTCAGTGATTACTTTGCCAAGAGAAACAGAGCCCTTACTGAACAAGTCAGAACTTACTAGGTTCTTATCATTTCAAACGCAGACTTTCCGGACTTTCTGTGCATATGAGTGTGTGTGCACGCTTGTGTGCAAATATATACGTACATAAGCTAACATTCCTAGAGGGTCTATGATGTACTGCAGCCAAGGCAGTAATGCTGAACCACTGTTACACTAATCCATATTACAAAATGAAAACATATGCAATAACAGAGCCCCTACTTATTTACAAAACAATAACCCCAACATTTCTTGAGCACTTAATGTGTGTGCCAGGCCTTGTGTTGTTTTAAGTGCATCCTCTATGTGCAAAACAACTGGATGTGAAAACTAAGGCTTAGGGAGGTTTAAGGTCCTTTGCCAAGTTCATTCAATCTCCAAGTGATAGAGTTGAATGTCAATGTATACAGCCTCTGCTTTAAAATCCATAACTGACATGACACTGTGCTTTGTAACTCTAAATACCCCTGATAATACCTGCTTACAAATTATGTGCTGGCATTTTATATCTATTACTGTGGAATAACATATCATGTAAGATTTATAGAGGTTCACCTATGGATTTTCTAAGCGTAGGATCCAAGAGTCAACCCCCGTGTACCAGACTCCACAGTTAGTATTCTTTTTTCCTGCCCCAAGGTACTCCAGAATGATGAAGCCACAGAGAAGTTCTACTGTCCACTTTCTGCAAAGGCATAGGGTTAAGAGCAGGAGCTCTGGAGTGCTACTGTCTACATTCCAACCCCAGCATAGTCGCACAGTAGCCTGTACACCGGACAAATGCCACTGTGCCTCAGTTTATAGGTGAAGAGGGGACGACATTCTTGGTGGCTGTGTGTAAAGACCTGAAAACAGCGTCTGGCCTATGTTTACGTTCTCCAGGGTTATCTGCCCATGGTCACTCCATATCAGAATTACAATCACCTCTGTTCTATCCCCCCCCCCCCACATACACACACACACAAAAGATCTCAGAGCAGAGCCTGGAGTTCAAACACACCACATATTCTAGAAAAGGTCAACTATGAAGCTTCGTTATCAGCAGAGAAGTAAGGACAATGCTCAACTGAGGAGTCACTGAGGAACTCATAACTCTCATCCAAGAGCTCCTCAAGCTTTCTGGCCTCCAAAAACCTCCCAGGCCAGACTGGGAACTCAGGCAGCCGCTGATGTGGATCCACCCTGCCTGGAGGAGGAAGCTCAGCTCCGGGCAGAGACGAGCACGAGTGGCAAGAGTTACCTGCAAGAGTTACCTGCCGGCGGGCAGGGAAGTCATGGCAACGGGAGCCACTGAGGGTTCAGGGCATCCCAGGTGAAATGCAGCTCTCTCGGCTCCTGAGCAACCTTGTGCTCGCAGATGAAGAATCGCAATGGGGAGGAGAGGGGGGCAGGGGCGCACAGCAGGCCAAGGCAGCCCGGGGGACCCTACCGTCCCCTCCTCCGGTCCTGGGGACCCCCAAAGGCCCGGGGCCAGGGGAGAGAGAGAGAGATGGCTCTGCAATAGAGCCCCACACGAAAGGGCCTCCCCTCCCAGTCCCTCTCCATTTTCTCCAGCCCAGCTTTACGCAAAGGGCATTCTTGGAGAGGCCCCAAATGCAGGGGCGGCGGGAGGAGGGGGCCAACAGTCGCCGAGTGGCAGCCGGCCAGCGGGGACGCGGGGTGGCAGGCAGCAAGGCGGAGGGGCCCGGCTCTGCAGCCTCTGGGGCTGGAGTCCGCTGGCCGGAGCGGAGCGAGCCGCGCGCTCTCCTTCCACCTGCGCCCGCGCCGCAGCCCAGACTGGCCCCGCGCGGGTCCGCGGGAGACATGCTCGCCCGGAAAACATGGCTGGCGGGGGCGCCCCTGCGCGGGCGCGGCTCCCGGGGACGCGGGGCGCGGAGGGACGCGGGGCGCCTGCCCGGGAGCTGGGGGGCCGGGGACTTGCACCTCCCGGCTGGAGGCAAATGCAGCTGCTTCCTCCCTCCCTCCCTCCCTTCTCCTTCCTCTCTCCTGCTTTTCCCCTCTGCCTCCTCCCTGCCCGGCCTCCCCCCTGCCTCCTCCCTGCCCAGCCTCCTCCCTACCTCCTCCCTGCCCGGCCTCCCCCTGCCTCCTCCCTGCCCGGCCTCCCCCCTGCCTCCTCCCTACCTCCTCCCTGCCTGGCCTCCCCCTGCCTCCTCCCTGCCTGGCCTCCCCCCTGCCTCCTCCCTCCCCGGCCTCCCCCCTGCCTCCTCCCTGCCCAGCCCTCCCTCCTGCCTCCTCCCTGCCCGGCCTCCCCCC
>VSMD01009455.1:0-35371 GCA_008750895.1 Mirza zaza | reverse complement strand
CTTCTTCAGCAGTAAACGGGGGACAATCCTGCGCTTGGGATGGTTGATGGTGGCCCCTTCCTCTTTTCTGGAAAAGCTCAACTCTGTCAAATAGATGGAATTGGAAAAGTCTAAGGAAAAGTCTACTTTCTGAGGAGATCTTAGAGAATCCCCAATACTGCAAGAATCTGATATTTGCTGACCTCAAGAAAGCAAAAGAATGGTTGCCTTATTTGTTGAAAGACATTGAATGGAAAATATTCAGAGCATCAGGTTGGTGGATTTTTACAAAAGGAATTATCTCTTTCTGGACCAAGACTATATTGAGGTTAAGTCAGGCATGACCCAAAAGTGGTCTGTGATCTCCAGTCTGTCTTGTCTAGGCAGGGTGAGTACTTAAAGGGATTAATTCTGAGCATAGGTTTAAAAGTAATTGTATTTTGGGGGGAATATTTTAAAATATCTTCTATATTTGTTATGTGTTACTTCTATGATTATTAAAATAAGAATGTTAAAGATTTCCTTGTTCTTGGGACTCAGAACTGAAACCTCTTTGCCATGTATTGGAAGTGGTGAGTGTACACCTGACCGTGAGATCTCCCATCGTGACTGTCATCTATAAATGTTTCACTCACGAATAGATGGATTTATCTATAAGACTCATTCCCATTAGTCCAGAAGCATTCTGCTTTCCATATATTTTCTTTATATATCGATTGAATAGGTGACATTTCCACCTCATTCAACATTCAGAAGGTACAAGAAATTCCCTCCCTGGAAGCAAACAATGTTATCAGCTTCTTGTGTATTTTTCCAGAGATTTTTCTTGTTTATGTAAGCAAGCACACACACACACACACACACACACACGGATGCAGCAATTAAGATTGGAAGTCAAGTACATTTTGATGTGCTCTGCTTGGGCAGACCTACCCACCCTACCATTTGTCTTTCTCTTGGGGACTCAGACTTGTGTCCTCTCACTCAGATTCTAATCTCTACTATTTTCTCCTTCCTCCTCTTCCTGCTGAGAGAGAAACAGCCACTCCTATTTATTTCTGATTCTCAAACACCTGTTTCGTCTTCCCTTTCCATCCCCCCCCCCCCCCCCCCCCCCCCCCCCCCGTCAATTTAATGTTAGATGACAGAGTGGCACTTTCAAGCAAGAGGCGAAAGAGAAGGAGGTAGTGGGCTGGTACTGCCACCTCCCATGAGGCATTCTGTGCAGCTCACAGACTGTGGAAAAGGTCAGCGTCCTTCAGGGGGGTGAGCTTGTGGCCTGTGTCCCTTCCACCTCTGTGGGGTGGCCCCAGATGTCCCTTTGTCCATAGCCCGTAGCCCAATGCATCACAGGTTTCCTGCGTGCCTTGGAACATTCTCTTCATTTCACTCTTGGAAAAGAAGTGCTGTCACCGTCAAAGATAATCCTGAAGCAAAAGCCAGTTGCTAAGCTATCCGCCTGTTATTAATTTGTAGTATTATTAGTGACAGCAGGAATCACACAGTTATAACTTTTTTCAAAAAGCAATTTACCCTCCTCTCCCACTGCAGCTCGGTTTTAGTCAGAATTAAAAGCTGTTCCTCCCACCAGGTTTCCCAGCGCACTGAATCACAGACTTCCGTGAGGAGAAAGGGGCCGTGGTTGACAATTGGGTCTTGGTCCTCTCGGTTCGGGGACCCACATTACTCTCGCTGATCTGATTGGAGACTTCCGGGCCTTCGTATCAATGTCAGGAAACATATTCAGTTTTGCCTGAAAGATAAAGTCCCATGCACAAGGTCATCTCTCTGATCCTGAGGGTGTTTGTCATGAGGCTTCAAATACAGTGACTCATAGTCACAGGTCGGAGTGAGCCTACTCGCTACCATTTATTAAAAATGAGTTCCTACCTAGGGAGCCTGACGGCCTCTTGTAAATCACATCCCCAGAGCTGAGTGCTGATGAAATCACGTTTAATGACACGGTTTCTAAAATAGCCCAGGCATGCTGATTTTGTGTTTCTTTTGCTTTTTGTTTGTTTTTTTTTTTTTTGGATCATGACAGGTCCTTTGCTAATATTTCAGCCCTTAAAGGAGGTATAGAACCATTGGATATTGACAAAAATTTGCATTCTTCCCTCTCCCCCTGGAAATGGGCTAGATCCATGGATGGTAGAGTAGAAGGCTGCCTTGAGTGGAGAGCAGGAGTAGGGTGACACTGGTGTGTGGCATCTGAGTCACCCTGTCTTTCCTCTTCCCTGGTTACTACCCCTGAGGTGGATGGAATGTTCTAGAAGGACCAGCTGGCAATGTCCTGTCACGAATGGGGCCAGATGACTTTACCAGCAGTGCCTCATCCCCCACCCAGGATCTGGTCTTCCGGTTGGAGTTTCAGAATCCAGATATTCTGATTAGGCAAAGAGGAACAACATAATCATAATGGTCAAACTCCCAAGAGGAGATTATCAATTTGGAATAAAACATGTAACCACAAATGGACCAGAGGACAGTTCATTGGCCAGCTCATCTTCTCCCTATACACATAGGTATGTGCAAAACCAGTTATAATTTTAGGAAGGGCCTTGGTAAGGCAAGAATCAGAGGAAAAGGAGATGAATTAAAATATATATCCAGTTTATTATCCCTTCCTTGTTCTCGTGTGTGTGTGTGTGTGTGTGTGTAGCAAACTTAATAAAGTAAAAACAAAACCATGGAAGCTTTATAGATTATCTGTTATCTTTCTTTTTAATTACTATTCATTATTATTTTGAATAATAATAAACATGTACATGCTAAAAAAGTCAAGAGAACTAAAGGTATACAGTGGCAAGAGAATCATTCTCCTACCTTTGTCTCCAGGTCTCCAAATTCCTATCCACAGTTATCAATTTCTCATGTTTCTTTCTAGGAATATTCTAGATGTATAGAAACATATTAAACACATATGTGTCTTTAGACACGACACATATGTGTCTATTTTTTCCACTTGCATTTCATGTGTGTAAACGTTATTAATATTACTCTGTGCACACTGTTATATGTCTTGCTTTTTTCACTTAATGTTATATCTTAGACATCTTTCCAAGATAGCCTATTTTTCCATTGTAGGGATATACCATAATTTGATGGGCATATCTGTTGCTTACAATCTTTTGCTATTACAAAAAACTGCTGAAATGAATGAGATGATTGAGGAATATTTTTAGTATGAAATGCTTTAATAAAATATCCATCTCTTGCAGTGGAATAAATCTCTCTTGTGAATAGCATGGTCTTGTTGACCAGACCCTGTGGCTTTCTTCCTGGACGCTGATAAACACTGACAAATTCTAGTCCCCTTTTTTGTTTAATACCACCCTCCCCCATCCCACCTCTGTCTCAGGAAGGTTTCATGTTCATCGTTTCTTCCTGGGTACAATGTAGTTAACTAGATATTGTCTTTTTGGTTAGACTCATATTTTAGTAAGTGCCTCAGACCATATCTAAATTGCCAAAGTTAAATTTTACCCTTCCCAAAGCCATAGTTTTACAGAAAATTGTGTTACTTTTAGGGATGTACTGTGTGTGTGTGTGTGTATGTTTAACTGATTTAACTCTCAGAAAGTAACTTTATTCTGAAAGCCAGAGATCAGTGTGCCTTCAGATTAATCTATGTTTTTACACTGAATTTAGATGCCTTACTTTATACCTGTGACATAGGTCAGTGATTTGGAAAATTTGAATAAAATCTCATTCTGCTTTATTTTCTTTTCCTGAGGTCGCTCAATGGCCAGTGGTCCAGGATAGGATAGATAGAGCTGCCATTTCAACATTGCTCTCTTTTTAATGCATGTGTGCAGAGATGTTTGTGTGTGCACTTATCAAACTTGTTGAGGTTTTGAGAAGGCGGATTTACATTGCAGCAATGTAAATAGCTTAAAAATGAATATTAGACATCTGTGTTTTTAGAAGTCCTTCTGGCAGGTTGCCACCAGAAATTCTTTACTGGCCACATTTCTACAGACTTCAATCTCCTGCAGCTTCTTTCGAACCTACATTGCTTTCCTATGGTGTATTTTAGCCTCGTATCTTATGTATGTCCAATGACGTAGACAGCTGTGCTACCTAACCCTAACACTATTGACTCCTTCTTGGCTTCCAAAAAGATTTTTATAAAGAGTATAAATCTCTGAGTATTTGATACCCTACAGAGTGTAAGAGTGGAACATGAAGGCACTACACTGAACTATTATCTACCAGTGCCTAGTGGGTAGATGCTTGGCTTTCAAGGGACAAGCCACTGAAAAATAAAATCCATTAGGGTAAGCGAACCAAGATCACAAATAGACCTCCAAGTGTATCACAGCTGTAGCACACTCAAAATTTATTTCTTGCTCACATAACAAGTGGGTAATTGAACAGTTCAGTAGGGTGACACTCCTCTATGTAATAATTCTGGGACCTAGGCTTTGCCAGCCCTAACTCATGACTTCCAAGATTGCCCTGGAGGTTACCTCCACTCTACACAGTTGGAAAGAGAGAAAAAGGTCATGGAGGAGTGTTGCATGGCTTTTATGGGCTTTTATGGGCTTTTACAGGCCTGACCCGGAAGTGGGGCAAATCACTTCCGCTCACATTCCCCTGCCAGGAGCAGCCACGTGGCCACCTGACTGCAAGGGAACCTGGGAAGCAGAGTCTGTGGCTGAGCACCTGCTTTGCAGCAACAACTCTACGTTATGGAAGGGGAGTTGGGATACTTGTTGGACACGTATTAATAGCTATCTTTCTCTTATAATCATAATGTTTTTATATATCACCTTTTGAACACTTACCTATGAGGCAGTGTACTATGTGTATATGCACTACCTAATTCTTAGAGTTTGCTATTTGTTACAGATATTATTAATCCATTTTATAGATGAAGATATTGAAGTTCAGAGATTAAATCACTTGCCCAAGATCATACAATCTTGTACATTTTGGAAGTGATGTTCAAATTCTGGTCTACCTGATTCTGCAATCCAGTGTTCTTGAATTTATGTTCTATTGCCTAAGTAGAACTGGCATGTTTGGCTCTTTGGTGGCTAAAATAGAAGACAGGGACAAGTACCCAATGTTTCCCTTTATTTTTCTGTTTCTTTTCTAGTAGCATGAAGGAGGAGGCCCAAGGTTATGAGTAATCTCGATGGTTTTCACACTACCCCTCACCAAGTCTGCCTTCATTGTCTAGTATCTACATTCACTTCAATCATTCTCAAGGATTCAGTTACCATTCATATAAGAATGAATCTCAAATATTTATCTTGAGTTTAAGCATTTAAAATGGAGTTTAAGCATTTCATTTCAGTGTAGACTCATCATTCTAACTGCCTGTTCAACACCTCTGTGAGAACCCCCAATTCAACATGTCCCCAAACTAAAGACATTGATTGTCTTCACACCCAAAGACTTGCCCATTACTCAGGTTGGCTAGTCAACAGCTCACTGGTTTTGATGAACTTCCCAAGGTGTGGGTGCCAGACATTTGTTTCTCCATTACTGCTGACCTCTTAAAGAGTAAGCAGATTCACAGCTATTTTGCATGTTTTCTAGACGGTCCAAATGTCATCACTATTGCCTGTAGGGTTGAGAGACTATTTTGAGATGGTGATGAAGATTATCTCAAGAAAACACCCTCTTTTTGCAGCCTTCTTCTCTTTTCATTTTCTGTTTGACACTGAGGAAGTTGGCGAGAACTTGTACATCACGCTCATCCTTGGGCACTAGGCATGACCTGAGTCATGCCCACCCACTCATGGAGACACTTTCACGCTCATGAAAATGAGCATATGGTGGCAACAGGCAAACATTCTGTTATGTTAAGTCCTTCTATCCAACCCATCCTCTGAGGCCATTTTTTCTCTTCCCCACCTTCCTCATCTTTGAGCTGATTTTAATGCAGAAAAGAGCACAACAAATTAGAGTTCTCGCTCCACTCAAGTACTCCTGAGTGTTTGTGGAAAGACATTGCTTGTCCTTGGTAAGCTCAGTGTTTGGAAACACGGGACCCTCTCCAAGATGGTCTGTCTCCAAAAAAAAAAAAAAATCCCAGGCTAGTTGTTATAGACCTTGCAGTCTATAGTTAGAGGCCGGTTGGAAGATAAACTGGTACTGATTACTAAATTAAAAAAGAAACACAAACACCAAGATATCTTGGGACAAAGAATAATGTGAAAATGGCAACTAATGATCAGAGAATTTAAATTCTTATTTTCTGCTATCTTTTATTCTTTGCCAAAAAGAATTTGTTATGGAATGTGAAAGAAAATATTCACAGCTGTTGTTTGGTTTTCCCCTCTCCTATGCCGGGCACTACTGCTAATCTTTACAGAAATCTTGTAAGGTGGGTACTATGTGTGTTGTACAGATGAAGGAACTGACCTCAGAGAGGCTAATTGAGAAGCGAAGTTACTGAAATGAAGATTTTTTTTTCCTCCACATTTTTATATGTGTAGCCATAGACCTATAGCAAGGAACTGTCTGCCTTGTGCACTTCTGTATACCCAGAGCTGGCACAAATCCTGGAGCAAAGTAGGAGCTCAGTAAATGTTTGTTGCATAAAGGAATGAACGGGACTGGAAAGCGATTTTAACAATGGTCTCCTCCACCTAGCAGAGGTGTAAATTGGGATGGCCCAGGTTACAACTTGGTACCAAACAACCCCAAAGTTTCAGCAGTTCAAAGCACAGGTTTCTGTTTCTTGTTTTCACTCGATGCCCATTATAAGTTGTTAGGAGGCTTCATGCCACCCATGATGGTTACTCAAAGACCCAGGCTGATGGAGCTGCGCCTATCCTGAATGTTGTTGCTTGCACTGTGATTCAATCATTTAAATCAGAAGTGGCCCACATCTCTTTTGCTCACAATTCACTGGCCGGAACTACCCACCTGGCCCCACCGAACTGCAAGAGAGCCAGGAAGGGCAATTCTATCATGTGCCTGGAAAAGGGTAGATCTAGATTTACTTGACAAACAGCCCTAGTGACCTCCCTAGGACACAGAGGTCAAACAAAATGATTTATATTAAAGTGTTTTTCATCACGAGAGGCAGTTGGTGGTTACTGGTGATTGTTAGGCAGAGTGTGGCCCCGAGTCATTGTGTTTGCTCTTACATGAGACTTCTCAACAGGAATTTATCCTGGGCAATGATAGAAAAGCCCTGGGTTCTTGTCAGAAGGAATAGCATGTCTAGTCCTGATGCTTTTACAAATGTCAGGAAGGTTTCCTGTCCAGATGCCATTCTGAGCCCCACAGACATGGAGGGTTAACAACTGAGACTGGTTAGGAGGTTGTTCACTGAGCAAGAGGATGGATGCTCAAGCAGTCTTATCACCCTGGTGTGCCTGGGCTAATCCCAATTCTTAAATGGCGAATAATATTGTCCTAATCCCTTTCTTTAAGCACTGCAGGTTCATCTCGTTTGCAGGGTTGAACCACGGTGGTTGGGGACCATGTAGCAGAGTTTAGAGCACCACTGGGATGATTACCGGGGTGGGGGTTCAGCTTGCAGAGGCAGAAAGTTCTTATTCATTTTCATTAGTGGTCAAGGTTGGCTGGAATTGACCGGATGAGGTTCCCATCCATCTTTTCTGACAGATGTTGTGTGTTTCCGGAAAACAAACCAATGGATTCTGTAAGTTCATGTCCTAACTCTACAGAGTGCTAAATGCTTACAAGAGTAGCAAATAAACATACCCCTTCAATGCATGAGGAAATGATTTTCACTCATCTTGTCATTGTATAATTGAAGCATTAGAAGAAGCCATTTCGCCACTAGATGAAAGTCCAATCCCATCTCCTTTGTAAAAGACACTAAACAGACTGGAACACACAGTTCATATCTTAGTTCTCTGACCCATAGGGAGATGCTTGCCTTGGGTCAAAAGATATAAATGAAAACCAAATTTACCAATAATGTTGTAGGTAACTCCAGATGTTTACCATTGGTTGTGTCTGGAAGTGTAAAGGGACTTTCTCTCTTTTAGGCATCTCTTAGGGATACGTGGGTGGGGGAAGATGGGGTGAGTTGTAGGGTGAGATCATTAGAAATGGTACTAGATGCCTGTAGACAGGGGTCATTTGGGGCTATTACTTTGGTTTTCCCTTCTGTGTGTCACCTCTGAAATGATTACTATGCCCTCTTCCGTGGTCAGGAGTACAGCTTATCAGACAGTTTGTATGGACTCTGGGGACGTGGGAGCTATTTCTGATTTCCTTATCTATAGGCTGAGAGATCAACTATCTTTAGAAAATCTAATGGACTAGTGGCCAGGACTTTGGAGTAAGAAGGACCCACTTATTACCTGTGTGACCTTCATGAAGTCACTAAATATCTTTGAGACTCAATTTCAGAATTTGGAAAATAAGGATAATATTAATAATAATACTCACTTCTAATGGAATTTATAGGAGGATAAACTAAGGTTATATATGTAAAGCACTTAGCACAGTGCCTAGCGGATAGCAAGCCCTCAATAAATATTTGTCAACTTTCTAGTTGGGTTGAATGTGATATCCAGTTGATGGCTTTTTGGCATATGTGTAGGGTGACTAGATGCACCATTAGCATCACATAATCACTTACATTTATCTTTGGTATCTCAGGTTACACGTGGGATTGTGAGGCCTGTGACCAGTCTCTGAAAGCAACATGATGACATCGCGGTGATGATGTCACACCTGTGCTGTGAGAAGCCAGGATAGTGCTTCTCCTGGTGGGGCACACAGGGCACTTCTGATGCCACTGATAATGTTCGGTTTCTTGACCTGGGACTAAAGACATCCCAGATGTTTCATTTTTGAAAAATTCATTGAGCTGTATGTTTCTGATAGGTACATTTTTCTCTATTGATATTGTGCTTCAATACAAAGTTAAAGCTATAAACCTTCTAAGTCATCAATCTAATTTGGCAAGATAATCAATCAAGATTTAAGATATTGCTGCAAGGTTATAGAGTCTATATATAATATAATTTCTCTCTCTTTCTCTCTCTCTCTTTTTACCTCCGATAATGTCCTGCCTAGTATAACTTAGAAGAAAAGCAAAACATTTCAGACATTTGAATTTTATGTTCCTCTATCTTATTTGGTGGTTATACACTTAAATTTCATCTTCTGAAATTTGTATTTCTACTGCTATTTTCTTTTTGCTCACATTTGCCTAGTAATGCTTTGTCTACCCACTTTTAAAAGTAAATTTTAAATAATAATAATAATAATAGTGATAAATCAATGAACTAACTATATGTACTACTCATCTTTGGAATTAGAATATTAGCAATTCATTTGAAGCCCTCTGTGTGTCTCTTTCTGATCTAATCTTTGTCCCTTGTGCATTTCTTTATATGTATGAATGACTAAATCATAAGTCTCTGACTTATGATGGCTCAACTTAGGATTTTTCAATTTTTCAACTTAGAGATGGTGTGAAAAGCCATATGTATTCAGTAGAAGGTGGTACAATACCTTCCAAGATGCCAGGCAGGAGCGGAGAGCTGCAGTTCCCAGTCAGCGACAAGAGCTAAAATAAAACTTCTAGAAGAAAACAGAACATTTTTGTGACAGTGGACTAGTCAAAAATTTCTTGGATAGGACACAAAAAAGTACAAAGCGTGAAAGAAAAAAAATTGATACATTTAGCTTCATCAATATTAAAACCTGCTTTTCAAAAAGCACATGTAAAAGAATTTTAAAAAGCCACAAACTGGATAAAATTTTTTGCAGAACAATTAGCTGATACACGACTTGTAGTCTTCAAGACATGGAGACTTTTACAGTTCAAAAATGAGAAGATACACAACCTCATTAACAAATGGAGAGCCGAGGTGGGAGGATCACTTCAGCTCAGGAGTTTGAGACCAACCTGAGCAAGAGTGAGACCCCGTCTCTACTAAAAATAGAAAAAATTATCTGGGCATGATGGTGAGTGCCTGTAGTCACAGCTACTAGGGAGGCTGAGGCAGGAGGATCACTTAAGCCCAGGAGTTTGATTGAGGTTGCCGTGAGCCAGGCTGGTGCCACAGCTCTCTAGCCTGGGTGACCGGGTGACTCTGTCTCAAAAAACAGTGACAACAAAACCTGAAAACAAATGTAGAGGATTTAACCAACTCTTCACCATGGCATATAAACATATAAAAAGATACTCAATACTATTAGACATTAGAGAAATGTGAATTTAATTTTGTGTTAGTAAATGTCATTTTATATTTAAAAATGCATTCAGATGTTAATGTCCTTTTTCCTTAAATGGGTCCCTGTGGAAAAGGCCACCTTCTGCTCAGTGAATCTGCCCCAGGGGCTGAGGCCGAGTGGCATTCATCACGACGAATGGAATAATTAATAGAATGTGTTTAATACCCAGGATGGAATGATTAAGAAAACCCTTGATCCGAGTTACTGAAAAAAATCAAATCAAAGTCTTCCGGAGAAGAAAGTTGGTGGGTGAAACATGGTATTTTTAGTAGTGAATTATCAGTCTTCAGCAGGTAAGGAGGAGGATGAGCAAGAAGGAAAGGAGAAACGTGGGCTTGGAGAGACATGAAAGGAAATTAATGACTAGAGAAAAGTCCATTTAAAAATAGAGGATGAAGAAAGTTCACTGGTAGACTGATTTTCCTCTGGAACCGGGTACCCTAACCTCGCAGAAATCAGAATATTAAGACTTTTCTACCCAGAGTGGTGGAGAAGGCAGGAATGGACATGACAAGGTACTTTTGACATGACTCATCTTTCCTCTGAAGCTGGGTGTTCCCAGGCAGTAGTTTTTCAGATGTTTCACTCTGAGTGGACACAGTGGGACACACAGATTTGGGGGGCATGGGGTTAATAACGACAGGATCTATGGAACTTGTTTGAGAGAGAAAACAGACGATAGGTACGAAGGAATTGATTTGTTAGGCGTGGTAATGGCAATATGGCGCTGCTTTTGCTAACGAGATCACAATGATGGTTCTGAACTTTCTGCAGCATGAAGCTATGTAAGTAGTACACACATTTTTAAGAGATGTGTAGAGGAATAAAATGTCATGGTGCTCTGGATGTGCTTTCAAAAACCATGAAATAGACCAAAAACTGTAAGATTTATTTCACATAAAATGTGTGATTAAAAGGAACCTCTCTCCCTGTCAGGAATATAAGAGTGATTAGGAAAACAAGCATGTTCCATCTCAGCAAATGGAAAAACAAACAACAAAGCTATTTGCCAAATTTAAAAATATATATGTTTTTCTCCCCAGGATCGAGTTTGCCTTTGGCAAAGCTCTCTTGGCTATATTGCTATCCAGTGAAAAACAGAAAATATTTAATTGGGTGGGAAGACACACTTTGTATTCTGCCTGCCAGTCTGGAAGGAGATTTATCTGTTGCTACGAAGCATCGTTAGGACCACAAAGGGGAATTGCAGTGTCTGGATGTCGTTAAATGAGGCATTTGCTTCATCATAAATTGTGCAATGTCTCTCCCGTCCTCCCCGCTTTCTCTCTGCCACTGCAGCCTCAGGACAAGTGCATTTCTCAGAACGCAGGGGACACTACACATGCTTTCCACAAATTATCACACCAGGTGCAGGACCTGCAAACACTCTTTCTTTCAACAAACCTTTTTGAGCACCAAGTATGTATAGGCAGAAGGGCCCTGTGCTTGATTTAATGCCTTGTTGGTGCCTTCTTGAAATCCTTTATATATATATACATATATATACAAGGAAGGTCTGCATTTTCATTCAGCACTGGCCCTGCAAGCTCTGTAGCCAGTCTTGAATGGCAAAGGAAAAAACCCAAATGCAAATCTCTGATCTCATTTCCAGGATTCAATTTGAGCCCTAGGTCTGGGCTAAGGGGCACAGAGCCCCATGGGGAGAGATGCAGAGACGGAACCAAGACCGGCAGGGTGGGAGGAGAAGCAGAGAGGAGGTGATGTTACCTAAGTGGTGTGGAAGATTTGGCCTCAAAAAAGCAGTAGGTGTTTGCTAGTGGGAGTCACAGTGGGCGGGAGAAGATCAGGGGATATTTATCCATGAGCAGGGGCATAGAGATTCAGGGGGAAGTGTTTCTTCGTGTGTTTGATGAGGCTGGGCTCACAATCTGTTGGATACCAACATGCTGAGAGAGAAGAGGCCAGTGCAGACTTGTTGGCTCAATCCTGGGGGAATTTACCTAGCCCAGTAAGGAACTGGAACTTCATTTTTGCATGAATGGCTTTCAATTCTTATTGACTCATTACAATTACTTGAGGGAACTTAATTTGTTTTGTCCTTTTTTTTTTTTTTTTTTTTTTTGAGACAGAGTCTCACTCTTGTTGCCTGAGCTAGAGTGCAGGGGCATCATCATAGCTCATTGCAGCCTCAAATTCCTGGGCTCAAGTGATCCTCCTGCCTCAGCCTCCCCAGTAGCTGGGACTACAGGCATGAGCCCCCATACTCGAATACTTTTTCCATTTTCAGTGGGAGGAAAAAGCCAACAAAATAACAATAATAAAAGACACCCCTCTTCCCATAGTTAACAACAACAACAAAATCCAATGGCAGCATGGTTTCCAGATTAGTGGGTTGGGTTACATTTTAGCTTCTGGTGGAAGCAGGTTTGTGTCTTCAGGCTCTTGTGCTGGGAGCTTGGGGATTCCTGGGTGGGAGAATCAACTGAGAAAGCCTTCTGAAGCTCTATCTCCTGGAGTGGAAGTTCTAGGTCAAGAGTCCCTTCATCCTCAGGAGTCAATAAAGGAAGACACTGTGGGAGTTGGGTGTGGTGTGAGTGAGAACTGTACCTTCACTCTTCTTGACTCATAAAAAGGCTGTAGGTTCACTACAAGCTCAAGATTCCTTGCTCTTGCCTGGACTTTCATCATCTTATCCAGGAACTCTGATCATTTCATGCTCATCAAAAACTCTGATGGGTAGATATTGGTGTATTTGATGAGTAAAAATGGGAAAAGTCATACAGTTTTCTTAGGAAAGTAACTCTTGAAAAACATGGTTTCCATGATGGGGGTGTGTGGGGTAAAGCTTTTTGTTGGGGACAGTTTGGAACATTCGTACCAATGCCTGGTGTTCTGGAACTTCACTCAACAGGTGTGAGCAGCCATGGTGATACAACCAACATTTTATGCTAATGACATGCAATAGTCAAGTCAAGCAATACTATTTCGATACCTCCCAAATGTAATAGAAGACATAGAGCCATCACATTTCTTAAAAAATCAGTTGACTTTTGCGGGACTTTACATAAAGCCAGCTCGTTTCATGAATGATGACTCTGAGTAAATAGTGAGGTAGGTAAGGGAAATGGACAAATGGCACATTTAGTCTTTTTTAGTCTTTAAAATAGTGTGGCCAAAGGGTACTGACACTGTACAACCCTTTCATATGTCCCCCTAGGTATGGTGAGAAAATGTGTGGGTAAGGAAATTAAATATCCATTCACAAGCACGTGAGGTGAGGCAACTTCTTCCTCATCCTTTGTTTTTTAAGCCACATGACAAATTGACTAGTTTATGTCTATATATTCCATATCCCCAGATGGTTGGTTATGTTATACAATTTGTGCTTACACAGGGAGATCATTTTATGAGTTTCATGTCTGTACATGTGTGGAGTTTAATGAAATAACCCACCTTAGAGACAGCTACAGGCTTGTATTACGAGCAGAGCACAGTCAAGGTGTACAATTTCTTTCAGGTCCTCTTTGTCTTTCATTTTATGTGAAAACATTTTTTAAAAATGTAAAAGGCACTGTATTTTGAAGATCCATTAGTAGATACTAATTTTTAGGCAAATGTTAGCCATCCACTAGGTTAAAATATTTAAACATTACATTTCAAACAGATTCAATGTAAAGAAATTTAAGGAAAGTATTTTATAAAAGAGGCATTGCAGAAGATAGCTGGTAAAGGAAATATTCGGAATGGAAAAGTTTTGAGTCAATGCTGTTGGGTCCATGCCAGAGATAAGGTTGGGTGTACATCATGCAATGACAGTATATTTTTGACCGGTCTAAATATTTTTGACCACTAAATCTGCCATTTGTCCATTTCTCTTACCCACCTTCCTGTTTACTCAGAGGCATCATTCATGAAACGAGCTGGCTTTACATAAAGTCCCGCAGAAGTCAACTGATGTTTTTTAAGAAATCTGATGGCTCTGTGTCTTCTATTACATTTGAGAGGTATCAAAATAGTATTGCTTGACTTGACTATTGTATGTCATTAGCATAAAATGTTGGTTGTATCACCATGGCTGCTCACACCTGTTGAGTGAAGTTCCAGAACACCAGGCATTGGGATGAATGTTCCAAACTGTCCCCAACAACTATCTTGATTTCAGCCCAGGCCTAGACTTTACTATTTACCTTTCAGTTGTTAGGTAAACGAGGCTGATATGATATATCCCTTTGCTCATTTAGTTCCCTGTTTATAAAGATGAATTGGTCCCTTTTCAGGCCACGTGAGACTCCTCTTCTACACACTGAGGCTGGACTTCTGTGAAGCTTTGTGTCTCTAGATGATTAAAACTTGCTCAGGGTTTTTAGAGAATAGGCAGAACTAGCAAAGAGGGTAGAGAAGAATAACAAAGTTGGCTTTCTAATGGCAGAGGTTAAAGAAAAGCCAAATGAACTGGAATTATTTAACCCCAAGAAGACTGATCTTTCAATATAATAAATAGGTGTCCATATTTAAATATAGTAAAGCTTCCCATTGAAACATATGCATTGCCTAGGAGTTAGGAAGAATTTCAAATAACTGTTGTACAAACAAAGTAGTTAGGTGCGTGGAGTGCTACCGTAGGGTGTTGTATTATGATCTGTTGACATATAAAGAGCAGATAATCTGACCAAGGACAGGAGGACTATCCTCTCAGTTGACAGTGCCACAGTGTTGGCTTTTACCCATGACAAATTGCTACCAACATTTACTCAATACCCACACTTGAGGAGGTGATTTCCAGGAGGAAAGGATACCTCAAGGCTCATTAAGAACATTTGCTGTTTACGAGATCCTCAAAGAAAGTGAAATAAGGTATGCAGAAAATACCTTATTATCATATCCTTTTTAGGAGGGTGTAGCCGACGGGATTCCTCAGATATAAATACCCTTTTTGGGCACCATTTGCTACATTTAAGAAAAAAAAAAAAAGATAGTTCTGAAAGAGCCTGCCTGCCAAAATCACTTCTTACTGATGCATTTGTGTGTATAAAGTGAGATTCCCACTCTGAGAACCAGGAGCTCTCTCAAAGCATTTGGGTCTGAGAAGGAAATATCTAGAGCCCGGAGGCAGCGAGTCTGTCTATGGCCAAAAGGACCAGCCAGGTGCCAAGTGAGGAGATCTCAGCTGTCACATGCTTCCCTCTGAAAGGTGGCAGAATATGCTGCCCCAAAATATGCCATGTAGGCAGAAAGATTATTTTGAGCTTAAGGCACTTGTCAAACAGCCATGGCAAAAAGGATTCTCTGACCTCTTCTTTCTTCCTTAAAAGCAGGAGATGAAGCCCCATATGGAAGATGTGCTTTCTATACCAGGAGAAAAGGGACATTCTCATCACCGGGCATGAAGAGTTGAGGCTGATGGAAATCTACACAGTCGTCATTCCGTATCAGAGAGAGATTGGTGCCCGGACACTCTGTGGATACCAAAATCTGAGGATGCTCAAGTCTCTTCTATGAAATGGCATATAGTACACAGTCATATTGGCATAGTATAGAGTAGTATTTGCATATAACCTACACACATCCTCCTGTATACTGTAAATGATTGATAGATTACTTATAATACCTAATACAATGTAAATGCTATGCAAAGAGTTGTTATATTGCTTTTTATTTGTATTATTTTTTATTTTCTTTACGAATATTTTTGATCTGAGGTTGGTTGGCTTTGTGGGTGCCAACACACAGTCCAGCTGTACAAACAACCCTTAAATTAACCCTTATCTCTTAGTCCCTTCTCCATGATTAACTGCCCTTGTCCAAGCCTTTTTGTCTTGCTACGTTTTCACAAATTACTAGCCTTCGTTCAACCTGGTGTATAAGCATTTAGGTTTTGCCACTTCTTTGGGTCTTTATTTTCCTTCGTTTCCTTTCTTTACCACGTGTAAGTACAAACCTGTGTGCTTTTATCCTGTCAATCTGCATTATGTGAATTTCATTCTCAGCCCCAGTTGGAGGCTCTGAGTGTGGAGGTCAAGTTTTCCCTCCCTGACATCTCCACCGTGGAATCCATGGAGCATTCCATTGAATGAAGAGTTTCTCAGTTGAGATGATTTAAATCTTGACTTAATTATAATAAACAAACAAACAAACAAACAAAAACAAGTACTATCCCAGGAACAGTATTTTCGTGTTTTTGTTTTTCTGGCAACAAACACTAGGCTGGCAATCAGCTGGGACCGAGAGATGCTTCAAGCAGCCACCCAGAGGGATTTGTTCTCATCAGATCCTAAATTACATTCTTTATCAGAGTAGAAGAAAATGCTTTAAATAGCCTTTGCAGCCAATAAGTGGGTGAGCCTATACTTTTATCTTAATTTTCACCTGCCAAAGGCTGTTCATGGAGTCTGCAGCCATCTGACGGCTCGTGTTCTTTTCCCCAATGTTTGTGAGTGCCGTTTCCTAACATCGTGCATGGGATGATTATGAACAAGGAGCTAAAAATCCTTCTCAGCCTCTTTTTAAAATATATATCATGAAATTCCAAGTACTTTTCCAATTTCTCTGTGATGATATTTGTTTCTTAGAAGACCAACTGGCACATGGGTGCCAAAACTAGTGTATGTCATATAGCGAGAATACTGTCAGTACTTTACCCAGCCAATATCTAGGGGTAGATCCAGGGCTTGCTGCAGTGGGTTAGGCAAATGAAGCAATAGCTAAATTCCAGAAAAGAGAGTGGAAGACTATTGCAACATGCTTAGTGGGGTGAGCCCAGGGCCTGGCCAGAGAGTCAGCAACTCTATAATGTGGTCTGGTGCAGTGGTTAAGATCGGATGGGTTTTGATGCTGATGGACTTTGGGATTACACAAACCTGGGTTTGATCACCAGCTCTTGCCTTCCTGCTGGGTGTTCTTGGGTAAATTATTTAACATCCTGGGCCCTTGTTTCTCCATCTGGAAAACTGGAGTAATTCTAGTGCCTAATTTATGGGGGTGATGTTAGCATTACATGGAATAATGTTGAAAATGAGCTTAGGAGTGCCTGTCATGTGCCTGTTATACATTCTAATCGATGCTATCAGAGAGAAGGGTGACGAGTGAGTCTCCTATAGGATTTGGTCAATAGGCAATCACGATCATTCTCATCTCTTTCTAATACGCCTTTCCTTACTGCAGAGGTTAGAAAACTAGGAATGACCACATATCCCAGACTCTCTTTCAGCTAGAAAATTGTTTCCTTTCATTAGATTTGCTTATATTTGCAAGGAGGGGTGATATAGTGGCTGCTGTCATGCTGCTTTGGGCTATTTCCTGCAGGAAAGAAAGGTCATGGGGTCATGGAATTTTCTGGAGCACCCATCCAGCTTTGGAAGTGGTGAGAAGCAATGACTTTTTGATCCTGGTTTTCAGATTCTTGTTTCTTCGTCCTTGGGTGGCAGCGATGGTGAAATGTTCTTGAACTCAATTGTTTCTGGGGCAACCTTCTGATTCCCTGCTTTCCTGGTGTTAGCAGAGGGAGGAGTTCCCTGGTGATTGACATTTTGTCCTTCTGGGAGTTTCTCCTGGAGACTCACGTGAGATCACACTTCTCCTGCCTTTCCAACCTCTTCTGTAATTAAACCTTTTTTTTGTTTAAAATATTAAAGAGTAGGTTCTGTTTCAAGCACTAAATCCTAACTTAAATAGTAAGCAAGTCCTACAGGGAGAATGAAGAAAGAGAATGGAGAACAAGGAAGTGGGTGGTGACAAGTAGAGATGCAAGAGGAAGAAGAAAGAGGCATTTTTATGTGCCCGATGAGGCCACATCATCCACAACTGATGTCAGTCCAGACAGAGCATGAAAAACTCAAGGAGGGATGAGTAAAACCTTGCAGAAACCGGAACAAACTCTAGATGTAGCCTGGTACAGGGCTGCACACTGTAATCCCACGTGCTCAGGAGGCTGAAGCAGGAGGATCGCTTAAGGCCAAGAGTTTGAGACCAGCCTGGGCAACATAGCAAAACAAAACCAAACCCCTCTAGATGTTTGGTCATCAGCCTTATGTGAACAATGTGGGCCACCAAATGTCTGTGAGTAAAGCCTTTCTATGATATAAAAATTCTTTCCACTGGCCTCTTTCTCTGTTAAGGAAGTGTAAGAAATAGCTAGCGTCTCCCAGAGAATTAAACCATAAATGGTTTCAATGACAAAGTTTGATGACAAATTATTATGTTGGTCTCTGTCCTGATTAGACTAGAAATATATGGACTCTGTAAGTGTCAAGGGGCTGGGAATTCATCACCTGTCGGTTCTCTCCTACCTGAGGCTTGATGATTAAGCCACTCTCTCCCCTGGGGCTGTGCTCTTCTCTCAGAGGCTGATCTGTCACAAGTATAATGGGGATTAAGTATTACAGAAGCATTCTAGGCTATTAAGCACAACACACTGTCCTGGTGATGTTTGCATTCAACCGTGGCTTGGAATAATCATGGATAGAAGAGCCCTTAAGAAAACGGTCTCATTAGCACATTTATCCACAGGTATCTGGAGATAACAACTCTTAGTGAAATGTCAGCACGCTTATTGGGCTTTGGCTAACACTGGTTTATCAGCAAGGGTGCTGTGAGAAGGGCACTTGAGTGTAAAGTTCCTCTAGCAATCTGATGTAGGTAGCAAATTGGAATTATTCTGCCTCCTCTTCCACATAAGATACTGGTGACAGTTTCAGGAAAGGTTTACATCAAACCTTATGCTAAGCCTGGCTAATCAACAACTATGGAGGAAGTAAAGAGGCTACAGCTGCCTCATCACAGTTGGAAGCTTTTTGGCAAAGGTTTCCATTCTCATCCTATTGGAATATCATCCCCATCAGTATAAGAGATGATAAAGTTGGATGCATTTACTGATCCAGTGGACTAAAAATCTCACTAATGCTGGGTGGGTGCGGTGGTTCACACCTGTAATCCCAGCACTTTGGGAGGCCCAGGTGGAGGATTGCTTGAAGCCAAGAGTTCAAGACCAGTCTAGGCAACAGAGTGAGACCCCATCTCCAAAAAAAAAAAAAAAAGCTTAAAAAAATTAGCAGGACATGGTGGTGCACTTGTAATCCCAGCTACTCAGAAGGCTGAAAGGAGGAGGATTGCCTGAGCCCAGATGTTTGAGGTTGCAGTAAGCTATGATCGCACCATTACACTCCAGCCTGGGTGAAAGAGAGAGAGCTGTCTGTTAAAAAAAAAAAGTCACTAAATCTGCAGTTCCTCCCATCAAGAAGTGGAATTTCTTTTCCTACCCCCTTCAGGTTGGACTGGCTTCGTGACTTGCTTTGACCATTAGACCAATAATCAATGTTGGAGAGGTGATGTGATATGATTTCCAAGCCTAGGCCCACAAGAGGTCTTGCAACTTCTGTTCTCATCTCCTTTGAACACCATCACTGCTGCTTGAAGAAGCCCTGGCTAGCCCATTAGAGAATTAGAGAATGAAAATATATGCAGCAGAGATGTCATCCTAGCTGAGACCCTTCAGACCAAGCAGCCCCCAGCCAACCCACACGTGTTTCTACCCACCCTATAGTCTCATTGGGTGACTCCAGGCAACAACAGCAAAAGTCACCTGCTCAGTTGATCCCAGCCCAAATTATTGACCTGCAGAATTGTGATCAAATAAAATTGTTTTTATTTGAAACCACTAAATGCTGAAGTGTTGATAATGAACACAATTAGCAATACTGAGACTGAGCTAGCCAAGTATGCAGGGAAGAGGGCAAGGCACACAATGCTATAGGTCTTGATGGTCAGTGCAAAGCCACACCAAGCTTTAAAAGTGAGTCTATTAATACATCTTCAAGTTGGATTCTGTAAGAACCACAATTAGCGATGTTTTACATGTCTTTGGACCAATATACTCCCCAACATAGAATCATATTCTTAGATGGCGTCTCGGAAGATGGCGAGTTTAATTACTTCTATTTTCAGAAATCCCCTCTGTGGCATCTCTAAATGAGTACCCAGCTAGCTCCAGCTTGAACTATTTCAGGAAAGGGAAGTTCACCATATTTTGAGCTTGTTTCTTCCAATGCTATGTCAAAATGGGCCATGCGATAGTTTCTACCTAGTGTTCCTGATTCTGTATTTTCTGGAGCTGCCAAAAAATGAGGCATACTCCAAAGCCTCTTCCTTCTCTTCCTGGCCAAGGTTTTCTTTAACTTATACATTCACAGGTTTCCTGGCTACTTATGCCTTCCGTAACTGACTGTTTCCATACTACTGGTAACGCAGGTCTTCCACATTCTATTCTTTTGAGCCTCAAGATACCGTATGCTCATCCCTGTTGTCTTATCCCTATTAAAATCTCCATTATCTTCAGTGTCCCCAAAACAACAAGAAAATGAGTTGTTTTGCTCGTTATTGTTAGCTATTGTAGCATTTTAAAAAATAGTTATCTTTCCTGGCTTCATGTTGCACATGAGTCTGATGAACGTGGGTCATTCAAATTGTTAATCTTGGAACAGGACAGGCCTGAATACATGCAGGCAGCAGTGACTCATGTCTACATCCTCAATGTGGATGAGACTTTTTGAATTAAGAAATGATAAGCCAATATCACAGCACTCCTAAGTTATGTTCAATTTCGTGGTATGGAATTTAAGTAATAAAGAGAGACAGAGAATAGGAACCATGATGGAGAATTGTATTCGTTTCCTATGCTGTGTAGTACATTACCACAGATGTAGTGGCTTATAACAACACATTATTAACTCAGAATTTCTGTGTGTCGGGATGGTAAGTGTGGCTTAGCTGGGTTCTCTGCTCGATGTCACACAAGGTCGCAATTCAGGTGTGGGCCAGGCTGCATTCTCACCCAGAGGCTTGACTGGAGCATAATCCTCTTTTAAGCTGAGTCAGATCATTGGCAGACTCTGTTTCCTTGGGGCTGTGTGACCAAGGGCCTGTCCTTTTTGTGGCTGCAGCATGGAGGCCATCTGCAGGTCCCAGAGGATCAATAGCAGTTCCTTGACACCTGGGCTTCCTTGACATGGTTGTTCATCAAGCCAGCAAGACGGGTATCTCTAGTGCATCCTAGCCAGATGGAGCCTCATTTCTGTATACCCTAAGGCAGTTATGGGAGTGACATCCATCACCTCTGCCATATTCTCTTGGTTAGAAGCAAGTCACAGGTGCCACCCATATTCAAGGGAAGAAGATCATAGAGGACATGACCCTGCGGGTAACCCTAGAGTCTGTCTCTGCCACAGCCATGGAGTCTTCAGGAAAGGCTTCTACAGCACATGGGATTTTATCCCTTTGAAAGATAGGCAATAATGAGAGGAAGAAGCAGGAAAGCCAGAATGAACGAGGTGAGGGACTATTCTGGATGACATAGAGCTGCAAGTTGAAGAATGTTGGGAAATGTATTAATTAAGAATGTATTCCCCCAGGAGTAACAGATAACACAACGAATGCTGGCTTAGACCCAGTGGTGTGTTGGACAAAAGCTGATTATCAAATTTTCAGGAATTTTGCAGGCCAGTTGTCAAATACAGCCATTATTGAAAATTAAATGGTATAAATATATAATTAAATAAATTATACTACAAAGGTAATAAATACTTAAACATATCACTTCCCAATTATTTTACTGTTATGTATGTTCTTGAGGTCATTCACCTCTACTATTCCTATGTGGCTGGAATGCTATACAATGGTGTACTATTGTGCATCTCTTCTCATATTTGCATTCAATGATGTCACATTGGTGGTTTAAAATCAGCCCTAGTGGGAGAATTGATAACAGAAAAATTACAAATGCTAAAATTCGGAGCTTTTTTTCTTGGAAAGCCAGGAGTTGACACTAATGCTTAAATTCCATGTGTTGGGTTGTTTATTTTGATTCCTCACACACCATGAAGTCTAGGCACAGATACTGGTTACTGTTGGTTCAGTGGCCCAAGGATATTAGGGCTCAGGTCTCTGCAAGCTCTTGGCTCTTCCCTCGTCATTCTAAGATGTCTCTGCTGTCCCTAACATCATGTCCACATTCTGAGAAGGAAGAAGAAGGAAGGAACAAAGGAGAAGAGGTAGTACACATATTTATAAAACAAACATTTCCAAGAAGCCCCAGCAGACTTCTGAGATCCAAGAAGTTATTGGAGATGAAGTTTTTTGAGCTGAGCACAATGACTTCCGCTCCTGTACAAAATTGAGTTTCTGTTAGTCATCGAAATGGAGAAAATAGATTTTAGTTGACAACTGTCAGTCTGCCACAGCTGGGCTGATGGATGGATCATACCTTACAATTGTACCGTGCTTAACACTTGCATGTATACATGCAGTAAGTCATTTTTATATTAATATCAGTTCTGCGAAGTAGAACAGGTTTCTCTGTCATTCATTCTATAGCAGAAGAAATAGGTTCCAAGGGAGCCTAGAGGTCATGGAGATAGTAAATTGCAAAGTTAGTTATTAGAGCACATCTTGCTTCTCCGAGCCCCCGACTCTCTCCATTTTATCTCGTAACTTCGGCTCCTCATTGTGAAGAATTTTGTAAGCCAGCGAGAAGATTTTATAAGGAGCTCTTCTGAAATATCTGCCAGAAATCGGAAGTACAGACAAAATATCAAAAACATTAAGGTGGTGAAATGAAGTCTGGAGGAGATGTGTTAACACCTTGCTCTATTTTTGCTTCAAATACTTTATATTTATAGCCTGCTCTCTCGCATTACTTCCTGCCGATAGAATCAAGGCCAGTGGTTTCATGCATTGCACTGGGGAGTTCACGGTTACTTCCTGGAATCTGTTCTAGGTAGTTCATGGTCATTATCTCAGTCTTATGTCAATATTGTCCTTACCAAGTTTTGCTTGTTCTATGGATTATCTGGATTATCTCCTTTCTTGGTCATCTGTATTTACAAACCCAGATGACTGAGCCTTTTCAGTTGTCCTCCCCCAAAAAACACCCAGGTGAAAAGGGAGTGAGTTTTATTTTCTTTGTAGATTGACATTCTCTACTATAGAACAATCTTTTAAAATCTTTTTAAAAGTGGTGGAGCTGTGCTATCATCCTATTGGCTTAAGAGTTCATTCTCTTAGCCACTGAGCTATATTGCCTCTCACGATAGTACATCAAGTGCTGGTTATTATTTATTTTTATAGTAGTTCATTGAATGGATGTTTCACAATATATTTTATTCATTCCAGACTGCTAGTCTTAAGGGTTTTTTCCATTTTTGCTAGTGCAGACAATGTCGAAGTGTGTAACCTTGTATACGTGTGCATTAACTATATTTTATGATTTTCTGCATTCTTGATGCCCTGGCATCTGGGGCCTCCTCACTAACTAAGGGGAGACTCCTCCTCCAAGACTAGAGATAGCAAATGACTCCCTTGCGAGCGCACCTTTCATAAGTAAACCAATGAATCCAGAGCCCATCTCTCAACTGCCATTCCCAGCCACTAGCCATCTTCCTTAATCACCCCAAGGCTAGGTGTGAGACAACTAGTGGCAGTCTTTTTGCCCACTGACATGATTCAAATTAGCTAATCCTAAGTCTGTCTATTCTGCTTACTTTGCCTCATCTACTGCTTTCTGTGAAAACCACAGTAAAGACTCTCTCACATGTGCTTTCCTCTCACTGCCTCCGCCTCTCCACCGGCTCTGGTGCTTCCTCGTGTAGCCCTGTGTGCCTCCTATTTCTAGGAAACTTGAACATAAACTTTTTCTTTTATGACAGTCATTTCTGTGTCTATATATCTTCTCATAACTTATGAAAACAAGGTACTTTTTTTTTTTTTTTTGAGACAGAGTCTCCCTCTGTCACCTGGGCTAGAGTTCGGTGTTGTCATCATACCTCAAACTCCTGGGCTCAAGCGATTCTCTTGCCTCAGCCTCCTAAGTAGCTGGGACTGCAAGTGTATGTCAACACGCCCGGCTAATTTTTCTAATTTTTTGTGGAGCTGAGATCTTGCTATGTTGCTCAGACCAGTCTCAAACTTTTGGGCTCAAGGGATTGTCCTGTCTTAGCCTCCCAAAGTGCTGGGATTATAGGTGTGAGCCACCAAGCCTGGCCAATAAAGTTCATTTTAGTACAAAATGTTATTTTGCACATGTGTGAGTAGAATAAATTTCCAGAAGTTGAATTTCTGACCCAATGGGAAATGTGCATTTTAAATTTGGATAGATATGGACAAATAGCCCCTAAACAGGGTATATCAATTTACACTTCCACAACTAATGCCTGTTTTCCTGTATCCTTGCCAACATAGTGATACCAACTTACTAATTTGTCTAATGTAATAGATTTTAAAAGGTATTTCTTAGTTATATTAATTTGCATATCTCTTAAGATCAGTGAGATTGAGCAAGCATCTTTTCATGTGTTTATAAGCCATTTGTTTTTCTTTTCTGTGAATTTCGTTCCCCTTTTTTGCCCATTTTATTTATATTTTTCTTAATGATCTATAGAAGCTCTTTATAGATATATAATCCTTATCAATTTGTAGCAGCCATTTGTGGTATAGGTTACAAAGACAAATACAAAATCTTAAATAGCAGCCTGAGGGGGGGAAAAATGGATTATCCTCAAAGGAGCAACAACTAGACTGACAGCTGACTGTGCAACCACAGTAATGGAAGAAAGAGGTCAATGGAAAGATAAATTTAATGCACTGTAAGTAACTGAAAACCCAGAATTCTAGATCTAATGAAAAAATCATTGAGAAATGAAGAGTAAATAAAATCTTTATTTAAAAGATGGAGGCAACTCATCATCAGCAGACCTGCACTGAAGGAAATAGTAAAGAGAATTTTTTTAGGCAGAACAAAAATAATTCTCAGACCGGTGTTTACAGATTCAGAAAGAAGAAAACATAAAAGGTAAATATGTACACAAATCCAAATAAAAAGTGAATGTATACAACAATAGTTAACATGTTTAGTGAGTTTTCAACTATATATAGAATAAAAATCCACAAAACAATGGTATAAAAGGCAGGAAGAGTTAAATGGAGTCATTGCATTGTCTGGGAAGTCATAAAGCACCAACTTATATTTGACTGTAATAAGTCAAGGATGAATGCTGTCATCTTTAGAGCAACCCTGAAAGAATCATTTTTTAAAAAGTATGATTAGTAAGCAAATACATGGGGAACATGGAGTAATAAAAAGCACTTAATCCAAAGGAAAACATGAAAGGAGAAGAAAAGAAACATAAAACAAGTGGGACAAATAGGAAGTAAATCATAAGATAGTATATTGAAACCTAACATATCAGTAATTATATTAAACATAAAGAGATTAAACACCACAACTAAAAGACAAAGATGATCAGAATGCATTAAGAAACACTCAAATTACATTCTGCTTATAAAAGTCACACATTAACTATAAGTATACTGAAATGTTGGAAGTAAAATAATAGGCAAATGATACACAGTCATATCAGACAAAGTGCCATATCAAACAAATAGGCTTTAAGAAAAATAGTATTATTAAAGTTAGGGGTACATTTCATAATGATAAAAGAGTAGTCAACTAGGAAAATATAATAATTTCAAATTTATATATGCTTAATCACACACATATATATTCAATCTCACTAACAATAAGCAAGTACAAATTAAAAAGCAAAGAAATACCTTTTAAAAATTTATCATATTAGATAATCAGTAAGTTTATTCCATTGTGTTGGTAAGGCTAGGGGAAATAGGCATTAGTGGTGGGACTGTGAATTGATATACCCTCTTTGACTATATCTATCAAAATTAAAAATGCTCATCATCTTTGCGTCAGAAATTCTATCTCTGGGAAATTATCTTACTGACACATATGCAAAATATGAGAAAATAGTATGATCATCTTAATAGATGGAGAAAATGCATTTAAAATTAATACCTACTTAAAATAAAAATTCTTGATAAAGTAAGAATAGGAGTTGTGTTAACTATTGCTCCATAACAAACTGTCCCACAACTTCATGGCTCGAAACAAGAATAAACACATACCATTCTTATATATTCTATGGATTGGGAATTTGGGAGTAGCTTAGGTTGGCAATTCTTGCTCTGGATCATTCATGAGGCTTTTATAAATATTTTGGCCAGGGCTGCAATTATATCAAGGTTCGACTTAAAGGATCTACTTCCGAATTGGTTCACTCACAAGCTGGTGTTGGCTGATTGTGAGAGGCATTATTCTGTTATAATTATTATCACATTTGAACCTCGTTACAGGGCTGGTTGGGTCTTCTCAAAATAGAGTGGATGGCTTCCCTCTGGGTGAGTGATTAAAGAGAAATTAACTCTTTGCACTCGGATGTCAAGTGTGACTTGACACAGTTAGCAAAAATTATAGAGATTAAAATTACTCTTTGAATGTATCAATAATTTGATATATTAAAAAAATCCAAATAAATAAGTTTGTATGAAAAGAAACTCCAGTTTTTTATTCTACTGCCGTGCTTTGTAAAATCTGGGGTATTTAAAAAATTAAATCCTGAGTAGAATAAAGGAATCGAGAAAAAAGCAAGCGAGTACAAAGGGTTAAGAAACCCCAGAGAGATTGGGTAGAAACCAAAATGTCTTTGATGACATAATTTTGGAAGTCACCCATCATTTCTGCCACATTCTTTTGAACACACAGGTTAGTCATGATTCAGTCTAGGCAATACTATATAAAGACTTGAATACCAGGAGGTGAGAAATATTTTGGACCACAAAAGGGAATTTCATTAATCTTATGTGTCTACACAATCTCATAGCAAACATTATACTTGATAATAAAACTCTGAAACTTTCTCTTGAAATTGGGACTGAGAGAAGATTGCTCACTGGAACAATTTCTATTTAACATTGGACTGAAGTATTACCCAAAGAAGAAGAAGGAAGAAGAGGAGGAGGAGGAAGAAGAGGAAGAGGATGTATTAGGATTGGTTAGTCAAGAAGGAAAAATTATTCATAGGTGATATGATATTATAATACATAGAAATTGCAACTGAATCTACAGATACACTTTTAGACTTAATGAGTGAATTGAGTATAGTCACTAACTACAAGAGTCATATATAAAAACTAATAGTATTTCTATTAGTTTTCTATTAGCAATAAACAATTAAAATAAAATTATTAAATATCACCATTTAGAATAGTATATAAAAGTCAACTACATAGGAAAAAAATCTAATGAAAGATGTGCATGACATCTACGCAGAAAACATTATTGAGAGAAATTAAAGAAAATCTAAATAAATGTAGGGAAGACTCAGTATTGTAAAGATGCCAATTCTCCCCAAATTGATACATAGATTCAGTGTAATCCCAACAGGGCTTGTTTTGGGTGTGACAGAATTGACAAAATGATTCCAAAATTTATATGGAAATGCAAAGGGACAAGAATAACTAAGACAATCTTGAAAACAAATAAGTCGGAAAACTTACACTACTAATATTAAGACATTAGCTGCAGAAATTAATATAGCATGTAAGTGGTCCCAGGATAGATAGATAGACCAAACTGATGAACAGAGTTCAATAACAGCCACATGTATACGGACACTAGATTTATGACAAAGGAGCACTGCAGAGCAATGGGAAATAGTCTTTTTAATAAATAATGCTGGGTCGATTGGAGATCCATATAGAAAAATTGAAATTTGACCCTTATCTTGTACACATAAAAATATATTTCAAGTGGTCTGTATCTTTAAATGTGAAGGATAATTCAATATGTTTTCTAGAACATAGCAGCTATTTTCATAACCTTGGAGTAAGCAAAGATTTCTTAAACAGAATACAAACCAAAGTTTAGCCGTTAACCATATTCATCACAGATATCTTTACAGCAGGGAAGGGCCCCTAACATGGTGGGAGAAGGTATTTGCAACATATATAACTGACAAATGACTCATATCCAGAATATACAAAACAATATTGCTTACAAATCAGTTAGCAAAGACAGACAACCCAGTACACAAATGAGCAAAAGACTTGAAAAGGCACTTTATAAAAGAGAATATCCAAATAATATATATATAGAGAAAGCCATATATATATATATATATATATATGCATGCATATATGTATGTGTGAAAGGTGCTCAGTCTCATTAATCATCTTGAGCCATCAGGAAAATTCTGATAATGAGTTTTGTTGTTTTTTAAAAAAATATATATTGACCTAGGTGATGGTTACTTGGGTACACTCAGTTTTGTTATTCTGTATATTTGTTATACTTCAATGAAACATGATTTTATTTGTTATACTTCAATGAAAACATGATTTTAAGAGTCCCTCTTCATTTGAATTAGCCTAAGATGGGCTTCAGCCATTTCTAATGCAAGGAGTGAAGACTACTGTGTCTTTCACAGTGAGCAAAGCCTCACACAGCCTAGCTGTATGTGCAGATTAACCTGTCTCACTTACACAAGTAGTTCTAGGAGTCTTGTTTCTTTTTCTTGGTATGTTTCTGGCTGCTTTCATGGAAATACACTACTACATCATAGGCCAGAAATCCCCCAAACTCTCAGGAGAGTGTCGTCCCACTGGGAGCCCACAGGAAGCTCATCTGGTTTTAGCAGTCTTAGTCCTCCTGGTTGGGGCAGTGCCCAAGGGAGACTTCCTTTTAGTTCCGGGAACACCAAGTTGATTTCATTTTTTTTTCAAGGCTTTGTGGGTTGTAGCTCCGTTTCTCCACAGTGGTGGTTCTAAACCCTTTTGGATTTCAGACATCTTTGAAAATCTGATCACATCTTTGGACCCCTTCCCCAGGAATAAAAATGCCCATAGGTACTTTCAAAACAAAATTTTACTTACCTTGGGGGTTAGAAGTGGGAATGGACCCCAGGGAGTTAAAATGGTGGGATTAGTGTAATTGGTTTCTCTACTAGTCACAGAGCTCAGCTGGGGTTACCTATTTAAATTCCCTGTATCACTTCTTTTTTTAACCCTTTGGGTTGTAAATGAAGCAGTTATCAATCAAATTAGGCAACACAAGGTTGGGGCTTTCTAAGTAAAATAAGGGACAAAGGCTGTCATCAAAATGCAACAGAATTGTGTCCTTGCTTGAACTTTTAAAGAAGAAGGGAAATTGCTAGTTGCAATGGCTGCGAGACATGCTTTTCCATTTATCCAGAAATTGAAAGAAAGAAAGAGCCCTGAGTTTGTTTTTTTTCTTGGTTTTGGATTAGTGGGTTCACAAGGAATGCTCATCTTTAATAGGAAGTGGCAGCAACATTTAACTCAGATGTCGCCACTCTGAGTCCACCCCAAGCTCTCTGTTTGGGGATCGGTGCTTTGGTGACCCTCTGGGATCTGAGCTACATAACCAAAGGGCCAGGGGTCCAGCCTGTGCCAGCTGGGTCACGCGCATTGGGCTGCTGGGCCAACCCCTCCCTCTTGCACCCCCTTTCTGGCAAAGGGTAGTTAAGAAGGGGATGATATGCCTGGCAAATTTATATTAAATTTAGGGACTAATCTGGTTTTCTATTTTATCCTATACAGCTAAAGAGGCATTTTAAAATGCAGGGGGCGAGCGGGAGAGAACTTTACAATTAATTAAAATAACAAGGCAACAATTCCATTTATCTTCTCATGGCTAATGTGTTCTGGCTATTTAGTGAATAAGAGCTTAATTTTAGAAAATGCTTTTCCTTATTTTCCTGCTGGAGAGGAAACTATAAGCCTGTTCCTCATACCTTGAGGTGCTAATTTAATGAAATACCTGTAACAAACAGACAGTGCCTGACATTGGTGAGCCCAGTTGGTTAATAGCATGTTTGGTTTCAAATAGTGTCTGCCTGAGGCAAAGTAAAGGAATATTTGGGCAATTTAGACTCTAATCAAATGGTTCACATGGGATGTTTCTAGTCTGTTCAGCCTGTCTTCGCTGCTTCCAATATCTACATGCATGTTTGTATTTGTACATCTAGGAAACCCACAGAATCTTGACATCTAAAGTCATCCTTCTAAATATAGTCTGGGCTTCAAAACACTTGAAGAAGACGCTACTTTTCTCCCCCTAATACTTAGAATTTGTCATAAATTCTTAGCATCTGGGATAGGCACTGATAACAGTCCTTATTCATATCTGCTTTTTATGATATGAACAATAATACACTCCGCATGAGGTCTCAGATACGTAGGAAGTAACTGACAAATATTACGAAAATCACAGGTAATAACAACCAGATTAAAATCTTGAAACATCAGAAAAAATTCCATCAGGATGACTTCTAAGCCTTTCAACGATCCTAGACAGGGAGTTTTCATTTTCAGAGAAATCAAAAAAAATTTTTAGAGGTAAATAACATGAGCTACATAAATGCAAATTTAGACATACCAGGAAAGCAGATACAACTTTATTTTTAGCAACTCATTTGACTTAAAAAGTTATTTTCTCTATGTGTAGGGGAGTCCAAAAAGAATCCATGACATAGTGAAAGCTCTCTTTTTAAGCATTCTGAGTTGGGCATCACCTACACTGTTCTCTGTGCTATGTAAAATCAAACCCAAGCAGGGCTGTGCATGGAACGGATGTGGTTGAGTTAGTAACCTTCTCCTCTCCTTGCTCATGTTTTAGATCTGCACGGATACATTTCTTACATGCAGGGAGCAAATCTCTGACTCTTCTGGGTTGATATTCAGTGTAGAATGGGGCTTATAAGAAAGAAGGCAAAATATTCTTGTCCACGGTTGACTCTGTTATATGACACTACAGATAGAGTCTGGTCAAAATGTTTGTTCAGGATGATGAAGAAGGGGAAACATCAAGAGAGCAGGGATTTCTTTCTTTCTTTCTTTCTTTCTTTTTTTTTTTATACAGAGTCTCACTTTGTTGCCCAGGCTAGAGTGATGCCATGGCATCAGCCTAGCTCACAGCAACCTCAAACTCCTGGGCTCAAGCAGTCCTGCTGCCTCAGCCTCCCAAGTAGCTGGGACTACAGGCATGCGCCACTATGCCTGGCTAAATTTTTCTATGTATATTAGTTGACCAATTAATTTCTTTCTATTTATAGTAGAGACGGGGTCTCGCTCTTGCTCAGGCTGGTTTTGAACTCCTGACTTCCAGGAGGTGGAGGGCTCCAGTTTAAAAAACTAGCATTTCAATACTGATTCATTCATGTGCTGACCTACAGTGTCACCTTGAGCAGGTCAGTGAATCGCTCAGAGGCTGTGTCCTCATCTGTAAATCTAGGATGTTAGTAATGTTTACATTAGTACTGTCATAGAGGGAATGGCCTGGAAAAGGGTAAAATGTTTTACAAGTTGTCTGAAACTCCCTCCACTCCTTTTGGGATTGAAAGCCTCCATCCCTCCTCCCTGAGGCCAGTAATCAGAGGGGCAGTGGAGTGTCCTTTGTTCTTTAGACTATAGGAAATTGCTCAACAGAATTGTCCAGCCAGAGGTCATGAGATTGTCTTCCCGGGAGATGGAATGGATCAGAGCCATCAACTATAGTTAAATAGCAATAGCCTGAAGCCGAAAACCCTCCCTATAAAGGTTTATATTTCTGCTTACAGATACGACAATGGCACTTTAAGACAAGAATTTCTATCCTCCTCATATGCCAGTAAATTAATAAACCTCCCTTTCCTTCTCCTCGAACCACTCGTTCTTGGTCTTCTGATGTGACCTCAGGGACAAGTGATGGACTTTCGGTGACAATGTTACATAAAATTTATCAAAGTCCATTCATTAGTACTGAGCTCCTGAAGGATTTGTTCTGTGAAGTTCGGATTCAGTTGAGGGGCCACACTCAGGGATCTGGAGGGCAACATGTTTTCCTGGGGTCCCCTAAGCCAAGTTAGGATTTTATTTTTAGTTTACAATTAAAATGTTGCTATTTCATTCATCGTGGATTTTTTGCATTAAATTTTATTTTTTTCAAATAGTGCATTGAAATGTTATTTGTCTTGGTAACTGAATTTTTTGATATCTTCAAATTTTGTTCCCAAGGCATGTGGCTCACTTTTCATACCCTCTCCCTGCCCTTGGGCAGACATAGGTAAGGAAGGGATAATTGGAAGTGCAGTGAAAGCTGACCCTGGGTATTCTGAAATGTGGTAGGTTTTTTTTCCCCAGTGGTGATGGTTTGTATTTCAACACCCACAAGGCACCATGGTGCTAAGCAACATGTAATGTGAGATACCTCCAGTGAGGATGTAGTGTAGTCTGGAGTCACCAAAGAGGGCTCAGGTTCGCCCCACACGTAGCTGGTTGGAACCACGTTTATCTCCGGTAAGATCGATTATGTACATTGAAAATCTCAGCCAACCATTGCCATTTGGCATGGCTCATTTGTACTTTTTGATTGACTAGTTTATATAATCTTTATTGTTTCTTAATGCATTAAAGCTATTATTAAGTTCTTTAAAAGAACTATAATAGTGGGAAAGATTCATGCCGAGTGTGTTTTAAAAGCTAGATCAATAAAGTACTTATAAGGCTTATCCTGTCTAAGATTACTGCCTCCCAAAGTATAATCAGAAAATCTTTCCTCTTGTCTAAAAATTGGTTTAAGAAATGGTTTCTGGCCAGTCATGGTGGCTCAGCCTGTAATCCCCACACACTGGGAGGCCATGGTGGGAGGATCACTTGAGGCTACAGTGAGCCATGATCATGCCACTCCAGCTTGGGTGGCACAGTGAGACCCTGTCTCTAACAAAATGAAAAGAAAAGAAATGGTTTCAAAATTTGCTAGAAAAATGAACAATTTTTCTCAAAGTCCAATATTAGCAGACTCTTAGTTGGGTGATTGTTTCTTAAACATATTTTCCTTTTAAAAATCTTAATTTATAGTAAGATCAATTTCAGGAAATGCTAAAAAAAATAAATTATAAATACAGCTGCTATTCCATATTTTTGGACATTCACTGGAACATAAGACTATTAATACCTAGAGTGTTTATATAATACAAAGATCTAGGCATTAACACAGTGGTCTTTAAGTCAGCATTCTATAAATAAAAAGATCCTTAATAATTAATGATACTATTATCTTTCCCTAGTGTATGATGGAGTTCTTGAAATTGTACAAATTTAATAAATGAGATTTGGGCCGTAGGTAAACTTAGTTGGAAAAACAGAAATTGACATAGAGAGGCAAAATATTCTGATAGCCATTATAATAAACTGTTATGAAAAAAAAATTATGTTAGGTCAGTTCAGAACTGCTTTAAGATTTTGTTGTATTGATGTTGTACTAATGCCACTCCTCATTGGGGAAAAGACTTCCTCATCATGGTTTGGAATCCTGGGTACTTTCTGCTGGCTCACAGTAGCTTGAACTGAATGGATATGGGTGGATGAGAAAAGTCTATGGAGGGAGAGCCAGCCTCCCCCTCACTCCCACAGGAAATGGCAATGAGATTAAAGACAGGCTCATCTCTGGTGCTGGGCTTCCCCCTAGACTATGAAAACAAATAGAATGTGGAATTAATATTCTTCCAGCAGCGTGTGGAAGACCTTTAGGTGGAACATCAGTGCTTATTTTCCTATCTGTGTTCAGGGCATTTGACGCATGGTATTTTGGGAAAGTGGAGAACATAATGTAATCTGGGAATCATCTGTAAACAAACGTCAGTTTTCCAAACAGGAAGAGTGTCAACTAGGGGTTGTTCTGTAGGCAGGACCAACCTGTTCATCTAGAGGAGATGTGATGAAAGGGAAAAGGGATGATGTGTAGGAAGGTGTTGTTTTGACAGGGATGGGTACTGTTAGTATCCTGCCTGCTGTCGGCTCTGTTCACTTTCAAGTCAGGTCTCAATAAATATCTTTTGGGCACTTACTACATGCCAAGTTTTTTGCTAGTACTGAGGTGCAGAGATAAGTAACACACGATCGATGATCAGCATATAGTCTAATGTATGTAGATAAGAAGAAGAAGATTTTTAAAGAGCTTAATCACAGCAGAATTCTGAAGCAATTGCCCAAACACCAAACTCAGAGTTGCAAAGTCCCCTCTCACTTGCTGAGGGCACTTCTGACTATCCATCAGCCTGTAGGACTCAAGAAATTTGCGGGTGGCCAGCTAAGTCCAATCCCTTCTTATTGTGTGTGTTGTCTAAAATGCAAGGGAGGAAGCACAAGGTTTGACTTACCCCAAAGTCATCATAAGCCATGGGGTCTACTTCCCCAGTTCCATGAGTGGAGGAGGAAACCAAAGATTTGGGCCAGTTTCTGGTGTCTTTGTGCACCTGTTCTGTCCCTAGACAGCACTGTTGTTTTTATGGTTTTTTTTTTTCTTATACAATGGTGAAACCTTACCCTGAGCTGAATGTTTAGCTCTATTCATGTTTTATGAAGGAGATAGATTAGTAGAAAAGGTATAAAACTGTGCATAGAGTTTTCCCATAAATGTGACTAATAGGAATTAACATGTTAACACAATGCTTTGCAGTTAGAACCAGGAAACTAGTTTCCATGGTTTAATGGCAGACGTTAGGGTTAGTTACAACTTGTTGCTCTTCCTTTGTGTATCAGGCAAGACACTACAATAGAACAGTACTCACAAGTCATGGCTCCTATTTAGTCTTTCACTTTGGCTGATAAGTGACCATTTCAGCGTTCTGAATGTGTCTAATTGTGTCATAGTAGACAGTGCCATTTGATTTCAGAGTGGACGTGGGTTGGTTGGTGTATTAGGAATGTGTGTGTGCTTATTGGCAGTGTCCATGGTTTAGATAAATAGTGATCCTAGCAGCTGATGATGGAGCAGGTTCCTCATCTATGAAAGGAGTCCCCCCCTTCATAGATTCAAGTCCCTTTTAGCACTAACATGCTATGATCTATGGTTCTATTTTGGGTTTCATAGTATGTGCAGCTTTTTTGGGTGGGGGAGGAAGAGAGTGGATTTAAAGGAAGTTTAACCCTTTATGCCATTTGTCATCAAAAAGTTCATCAAGATGAGAGGGATAAAGACATGTGAAACACTGTAAGAGCACAAGTTAGTCTATAATTGAAGATTATTTAGAAAGTTTAAGAATTCCAAAGAGTAGGGTATGCATGGGATATGGAAATGGCCAGGGGACATTCTGTGGAAGACACAGTCATGAGGGCTTTACCTGGGCAAAGCTTGATAGATGAGGGTTTGGGCATTCCAAATAAATAAATACTGTATATAGTACCTGCAAATATACATAGGAAAAACGTATCTCTACATACATACTGTTCACATATATTCATTCATTAGTACAAGCAACAATATGGATGAAGCATTCACAGCATGAATGAAGCAACGTGTGATGAAATGGCTCCAAACAGCACACAGACCACGTCCTGAAACGCGACG